>APFE031125702.1:123162-158474 GCA_000404065.3 Pinus taeda | reverse complement strand
TTAATTACCGAGAGGAATAAATATAAAATTAACCAGCAATAACCCTAAACACATAAATACACATGTTTATCCGGGAAAACCCCAAATCCGGGGAAAAACCCAATCATAATGAAATTTCATTATCCTTGTCCAAAACCCTGGCCAATCCGGCCAAGTGAGCCTTCACCGCTCACCTCCAGGCCATTGCTTTACAATGAAGTCCTTCCAGCCTTTTATAGGCTCCATTACATATAATACCACGGGCAGAATACCATGGGTGTACAATACCATGTGCCCCAAAACCATCACTATTTAACCTCGTCAACTTTTGACTCTATCCTGAGTCAAGTTTACCTAACATGAAAGGTTACAGGTTGCATGTGAGGAGGAAAATGAAGGAAAATAATGGAGAATGAAGAAAATAGAGGCCTCACTAATAAAATGGCTTCTAAGTATCAATGGGTAGGACTTGATCATTTCAGTTTTGGATCTCTCTCATTATTCTCTCTCTCTCATACTCTTGGAGAATTAGAATTTTCTTGGAGCACTCTTGGAGGGTGTGGCATACTTGGATTATTGGAGCAAGAAGGCAAAGGAAGAGCAGGAAAGCGCAAGAGGGAATCATGATCAACAACTACATCAGATTTTCTTGCAGGTACCAAGTTACATGTATGATTCCTTCACTAGTTTTGGCATGCATGGCACATGCTTGTGGATTCTTGGTTATGATCTATCATTTGCATGGAGGATTTCTTAGATTGACAGTGGATTTCCTAGCCATTCCACTTCTTAGATAGCCATGGAGTCAGTGGGTTTATTTCCTTGTTGTGTTTTTGGTTGGTTCTCATGTTTCTTTTAGCTTGGGTTGAGTTATTAGTTCCTAGAGCCTTGGTTAGACAAACAGTCTGGAGCCCTGAAACGACTTATGTTGAGTTATTAGTCCTATATACTTGGTCGGAAAAACACTCTGGAGCCTTGTAACAACTTGGGTTGAGTTACTAGTCCTAGAGCCTTGGTTGGAAAAATGCTCTAGAGCCTAGTAAAAGTTATGGATTGAGTTAGTAATCTTGGAGCCCTGGTTGGAAAAATGCTTTGGAGCCCGGTATAAGTTGTGGGTTGGGTTACTAGTCCTGGAAGATGGGTTGGAACAAACACTCTAGAGCCTTGGAAGGTTGGGAGAGAGACTGATCGAATGATGGTTTTGGTGATGTTTGATCGTGAGGTGGAATCACTTTTTGATGGGTTGAGGTGGATGGCCTCTGGAAGTCCTTGTTGGTTTTTGATTGATGTGCTCTATGAGATCCTGCATTCATGCTTGGAATATGGCATGGGGGTGAATGATTGAAGAGAAATTTGGCTTAGCCATTCTATGGTCGGGTGGAATGTGGAAGTCTCATCCTGGATCTAGATTTTGCATCTTTAATGAAAGTTGGTATCTCTTGTAATTCCTATGAGTATTATGTTGAATTATGTGGTGTATATGGTTTTCATTTTATTGATATTTCTATCCCTATTATGCTGGCTATATGTATATTTTATGAGAACAACTATGTATGTGAATGGATAATTTGTTTATTACCTAATAGATGAATATGCATTGAATGACATGAGGAATCAATGGTTCATAGCGATTCTCAGATAAGTATGAGACCCCTACACTTCATCCTATTGTTTACACCTATAGGTTACATGTTCATGATATGTTTGATGAAATGCCTGTCATGGCTAGTAGGGGTTTGGCTGAGGCCTTGATCATCTCATTTATTTTTCATCATTGTTTCCTTATGATTTTCCAGATTCTAAGTATTCATTCCATTCTTGGCAGTGTCCTGGGCTCTAAGCCTAAAAAATTGGCTTAAATCCTGGGGTCACTGGCACAAAACTGACAATTTTGGTCCACATTCATCGACAAGAAGGCATATGAGAGTGACTTTGGGTTTCTGGTTGCTCCCTTGCCCATAACATGAGAGCCACTATGACCTAAGAGGTCCAGAAAAATAGTAGGACGCAGGGATAGGCTGTTTGAGTGGTTGAACAATCTTCTGAGGGTTTTGTTGATGATGTTGGATGACTATGTGTGATGTTTTGTCAATTCCATTTTCTTAAGGCTACCTAGGAGGTCAAATCATATCATAGGGGCCTCTTGTCACATGTTTACTTCGATTGGTCAGTTGCTCGGGTAGATGTGGGAGGAGGGTGTTACAGTATCAAAGATTGTACATCAAAGTAAGGTGCTATCAAATCAAAAAGCATAGAGAACATGTTATCTACACAATGCATATATTATTTTTTGGTTTATGTAATCCATGGGTTTTCATTTAGTCATTCATTATTTGACAATAACTTTCTATATTTTTTCAAGAAGGAGAAAAGTATTCATTTAATGTGACGATGGTTTGAACTATTTTCTTATACAACAATGGTTCATAGTGCATATTAAGAGGGTTCTCGTCATGGGACAATATATGCAATGGGTTTGTTGTTTTTTTGAGTTGAAGAGAAAATACATTTTTGTTGTTGTGCTCGACCAGATTCCTATTGCTAATTTTAACCATTTGGCCAACCAACATATGGAAAATGTATATCCCCATAGTCCTCATTCATTGTCAGAAGCACCATTTGACACAAGGAGACATATTGTCTGCAAATATATTTCAATGTCATTCCTTTCATGAATTTGATACGAGAAATTAGGTTATAGCTCATAGTTAAAAGATTATATTGCTTTTATGTTCCCTTGTTTAGAGCATATCAACAAGGGGTCAATTGTTCCATTTCATAGTTCAATAGAGATATAATGAAAATTCAAAAGAACTTCAATTGCATTGAAAATACAATCTCTTGGAGTGTATGAAAATACTTGAAGTCCAAAAGGATTATTTATGTTCAAGACATTGTTAATAGCCACATAATTGTTGCATTGATTTTTTTATTCAGAACTATCAATATCAATTACTTAAGCCATCTTTGTATAGTTGTTTGGTGAAAGCTTTTGTTGAAATTGGTTAGCTAAATGAAATTTTCATGTGGTTGCAAGATTTTGAAACTTGGAAGAGGAAGGAGAAATTATATTTTCAATGGAATAGAGAAAAGAAAATGGTATAATGCAACATGCAACTAAACTGACTTTGCTACTTTCACAAATTTTCAAAACACCTATGCAAAAGAGGACAATGTAGTTGCCATATGAGTTTCTATCTGTCAAACTATTAACTTATGACCTATAAAAAAAGAGAACAAAAAATTAGGAAAGAAGAATAATCACCGGTGAATGGACTCAGTCCTTCATGATTTCTCTAGTTTGTGCTCCCTAGTATATTAAAGAGATGAGTACTTATTTGCAATTTCTTATCGCATTTGTAGAAAGTTGCAATTCCTAGGAAATTCAACTTTATTTATGGCATGAGTTTTTTGATATTGTCTTGGTTGTTTCTACTTTTATTTTTCTATTTTTCACACTGATATGTATATGTATGCACAGTAAAGTTGACATAATGAACGTAATCTACTAATGTTCTCTATGCTATAGGAAATTAAATCTAAAGTTTTATAAAATAAATTTAGTCTAAATATTCATATTAGTTGATTTTTACAATGTTTTTTAATGGAAGTGAAACATTCAAATGAAAATAAACATGGAAAATGTTTCTATTCATGCTTATGAATGCTAGAAACATATAATAATGTTTGGAAAAAATTATTAAAGACGACCTGCTCACCATTGGAAGAAAAATACATAAATTTGCATATCTTTTTTGTATATACCAAAAGGAGAACACTAGTCAATGTAGACAGAAGCAATTGACTAGGCACCAACTCAGGACCACATTGTAGTTTTCTATGTGTAAACTAGTAATTAAGATAATAGTTTTATTATGAACATGTCACATCATATGTATAAAGTGAACTAATGGTTATTAAAATAGTTAAACATAACACACACTCCATAAATATAATTGAATAGTGTATCAATTGTACATGAAACCAACATACTATAGAACCCTTTATCAGTGTATTTGTAATGGCATGGCCAAAGAAGTATGTAAAGTGTGGAAAATTGCAAAACGTGAGGGGAAATATACATGAAACAAAATAAAATTTAATTTCAATCACAATGCTTTAAAGGAAAATCCCAACAGACTTATGATAATAAATAATGACATAACCGTGCTTAGGGTGATGACTTTGAATACCAAGGGAGTAGTGATGACCTAGACCAACACCAAACAATGACCAAATTTTTATTTGAAGACCTATTGAAACCATAAATTTTTACCTAAGACCCTAGAAAAACTTTGAAAGAGCATATTTTGATCACTAGTGATTGACATCACTGACAAGCACTAACATTGGCTCCAACTGGGGATGGAAGCTCCTTTATGAGGTGTCAAGAACATAGTAGACCAAGTATCCTTATCCATTGGGCATGAAATCAAAAACAAAATACCAAACTCAATATTGAAAGTTGACTGACAAGCTAAACTGACTTGACTAAAAAATTATTGAACTTACTAATGGCTGTAGACCATTGGGATCGTAGGGCCTTCACCTCGGGCTTCAAATCTTGATGATAACTACCTACTTGCTGAATATAGATATATATATATATATATAATATTATATATATATATATATATATATATATATATGATGAATATATATATATATATATATATATATATATATATACAATCATGTGATATGATACCTTCAGTGTAACCAATCCAACAAATGGCTACTTACTTGAGTCCTACTCACACTTTCCTTGAGCAGGCAGAAAAAACACAAGATAGGCCACTCCAAGTTTCCACTGTACATGTGTACATGATCCATAAATAGAATAAAACTCATCACCCTTGATGGCTACAACAAATTGGCAATAGTGTCTATAGTAATCTGGAACATTACCATATCTTGAAAGTCAGAAGAAATACAAACACACTCTTCATTTTCTGAATCTAGAAGAATATCATCAATGCAAGAGGCTCTAAAACAACCTCTTATTTATTGATGCTATCCTCTTCATAATCTTCTTGCAGTGTTTGATGATTATTCTCTACTATAATTACATTGTATGAAACCTTCACACATGCCAATTCAAATTTATGATTTGCATGAATCTGCCCTTGAAATAGTGCTTCAGAAAAGGGATGAGCTAGAGGGACATATGAGTGGTGAATGTACAAAGATCCTTGTTCATACATTCCATCAGAAACCTCATATTATTCTTCGCAAACCTGATCTTGAAATAAAAACTTAGAGAAAGAACAATATGAAAAAATAAGTGAATGACTATCTTCATACCACTCGTCCAAAAGACATGGTTTTGTATGCTCATGGAAAAATTTAAATGCAAGAACCACTTCAATTATATTTGATTATGCATGTATTTCAACAGGAAGGATATTAATTTTACTGTCACAAGAATCAAGGAAAACAACATGTTGTTTACTATTTCATTGCAAAAGTAGATTATCTTTGCCATAAGATGGTTCACTTCTTAAGTTTTATGTACATGCAATTTCAGAATTCTGACTTGGACCAATTTCTTCTTGACTGTTAGGATGTATTTCTGTTTCATCTTTAAGCAAAGAAAGAGTTGATGTGTGCTATTAATGATCCTTTGTATCAAAGAAGCTAATCTCTGTTATTTTCTGTTGGAAAGAAAATTCATAAAGGACCTCTATGATCTCATAATCTAGACATTCTTCATCACCAAAAGTCTCTTCAAGGTATTGAATGAAGTTTTCAAAGGATTCACAACAATATTCAAACAAAAAGAATGAATGATGAGATTTTGCATAAAACTCAAAGAATGTTGTGTGGAATTCTTTAAGAGTGAATAATCTATCAGGCTTCAATCCTTCATACCATGACCTTTCTTTTGCTTCTAGGGTAGCCATAAACATTTTCATAAAAAAATCCTCATGAAACCTAATCTCGAGGTTATGTATATGCCAATGAAATTTGATTAGATGTAGAACAGCCTCATCCTCATTTCCATATATGAATTTGGGAAAATTAGTTTGCTAATCTATGTAAGGAATTGGATTTTGAAAACTAGGGATGTGAGCACGATTCATAGGAGCATATCTTCAAGTAGTTGAATCCATTTTGAAAAAAATTAAATCACCAAGAAGTTCTTCAAACTACCATTTTTTGAGCAATGGAGTCGCCATGAAAATTCTAAACCTTTGGATTCTTCGAGATTGGAGTCGCCAGGTGAAAGATACATAACCTTTCTTGTGTGCTTGATCACTATTCACCATCAACAATCAGATCTGATCCTTGTCCTTGTCATGCAGAAAGAGTTATTTTTGCTGACAAAACTAACCTCCCTAGGAGTCTAAGACTCTCTAGTGACAAAAAAAACAATTAAGAGCAATCCTTCTCTAAACATACATTATTCTATGAGAAACCAAGTGTTTTTCGATCCTACCTCAAGTCTTGTTGTAGCAGTCTAGCTTTGTTGATCCAGATGAGCTCCTCCTTCACTTTGAAACCTGCATACACTAACAATCAAACGATTACATAAGACCTGAATATTCCATAAAACAAAGCATATTCAACATATAGACCAAGGAGTATATGAAACAATTCATTAACAACAAACCATTGAGAAGAATGGACTTATTTTTATTAAGGAAACAAAAAAGAAACCATTACAACCTAAGCCTTGGTGTTGTGCAAGTTCCTCCCAGGGTCCAGCAAGAGTTTTCCTCTACTTTGACAAGCTCACCCACTTCCAAATGAAACAAAAAAGGATGGTAATCTCTCCTCACAAGCTTAAAATGGAAGTCCTAATTCCATCAGCATCTACCCTTTGGAATGTTAAGCTTTCTAACCTCCCCTCCCTTGGCCCAATGCCTGTATTTATAGTGTTCTAGAGGAAGTTATTCAGTTCCAACATCAAAGGGATACTCCCTCTTTTGGATGGGGTAGCTCCTCCCTTGATGGGATAAGTTCCTCTATCATAGGGATGCATGAACCATCTGGAGGCGCTCAATACACGTCAAACACTCTTCTAGAAGGCTGTAGAAGTGGCCACAAGTAACTTTTTTAAGATGAAACTCGCGCCTTTTGACCTTTACAGGGGTATTCACCCATCCTTTGGCTTACAGAGCGTACAAGTACGCAGGTACAATGAGTTTTGGATGCGTACACGCAGGCAAGGTAGAGAGAACCTGCGTACCCAGAGATAAACATGTTTTAGTGACTTTCTCTCTTTTTTGAAGCTTGACATGAAGAGCAGAGGTATTAGGCTTGACAAGGAGGATAATATGACTATTGATGGAGCCATATTAACTGTAGATAGTCATGGTGACAAATTTCAGTGTAACGCCTGTTTCTTGGAGTCTGTTTTGAGGGCCCTAAGAAGATACTTATTTGACTCATTTTCTTATGAGTCTTCACAGTCTAATTCCAAGTCTAAACTATCCTCTTTGGAATAGAACCCCTTCTTTTGTAGGGTGTCTTCTTATGAAATGTTTGAGACTTATTTATAAATTTCATACCTTCTTCTCTTTCATCCCTCTCTTTGTAAGGAAATTTGGAAGAGAAATTTCCAAATCTTCCACATTTGAAACACTTAAAGGGTAACTTCCCTTTATATTTACCACAACCATGCTTCATTTTTCTGGCTAGTTGATCCAGATCCTAATCAGATTCACTACTAGAGCAGTCTTGATGAACTCTGTGTTCCTTTCCCTAATTGGATACTCTGAATGCAACTTCCTTTGGTTCATATTTCTCCATTGCCACTCTCATATCATAGGCTGCGAGAGTACCATGTAGCTGATCCATCTTGAGATCATTTAGGTTGACCATTTTCTCTATAGCTGAGATTTTGGCATTAAATCTCATGGGTAGAGATCATAATACCTTTTGAATGATCAAAGCTTCCTTAACTTCCTCACCAAGTCCTCTAATAATATTAAATACTTCATTAACTCTGAGGAAGTACTCAGTTATGCTTTCATTCTCAGTCATCTTCAAGCTTGCAAACCTCATTCTGAAGGTCTAAATTTTTTCTTGCTTCACTTTGTCATCTCCTTCATGACACTGGTTAAGCTTCTCCCACATCTCATAAGTAGACTTACAATGCATAACCTTCACAAGTTTTGACTTAATGAGACCAACAAGAATGGCATGCTTGGATTTACAAATGCTTAGATACAGTTTATTTCCATCTACATATATGGGGGAAATATTTGGGACATTGTAATTTACTAGTACTGAGGTCCAAACATCTAACCCTAGGGACATAAGATATGCCTCCATTCTTACTTTCCAAAAGGCATAATTGGCTCTATCAAAGACCGGTACCCTACTCGAGTAAACTTCTTGACTCCCTTGCCTATTCATAAATCCTTAAGGATCTAACTTCCAGTGGTTAAACTATTACTGGGGAACTAGGCTATGATACTAATTTTTGGCATTAAGGAATTGCCGAGAGGGGGGGTGAATCATTAATTTAAGAAAGTCTTAATTTTGTTTTCTTATTGTGCTTATAGTTCCTTCTTATGTTCTTTCATATGTGAAAAAATTCATTCATGAAGAAGTAAATCTATAAACTTTCAGAACACATACTCAGACAATAATATCATGATCAACATACATTTGACACAATGTTTTCACATGGAAACCCAGAGGGGAAAAACCACCAATTTGTTATTTGTTTTATGATGTAATTTAAGCGCCAATTTAATTACATCTATTTGTTTGTGAGAACCCTCTCACTGGAGGCACCAACCCCATTTTTTTAGTAAGCACCAACTTGCCAAGAGGTTCCAACCTCTTTTGTTTAGCAAGCACTAACTTGCATAGAGGAACCAACCTCTTAAATGTGCAGGCACCAACCTATCATTGCCACTGTTTTACTGTTTCATACAATTTTCATATTGAAAACATAGGCATACCAATTACAAGTAAAATACCAACTTAGTGGTTGTCTGTAGATTCAACTTTTGCACTCTACTTTCTAAACACTTGTGGCAACCTTCCTCTTGCTGCCCACTGCAACAATTTATTTATACTCTGCTTTCTCTGCTCAGGGCTCTCCACTGTTTCACCACATCACTACCCTTGCAACACTCTACTCCAATACACAGATCATTTCTTTTCTCTCTCACCAATATACTCACACACTCCCATTCATCTCAATGTCATTTTTTATTTTTTTTCTAGTGCTACACTTGGTCGATGTAACCATTGTCACCATCAACTCTACCTAAACAAGTACCCTTGGCATGGCATCCCATTATTTTGTTACCACGTGCTTTCTCCATTTCTATCGCTGCATCAAAATCATTAGAATGGGTGATGATCACTTCTTTGTCTCACTGCTGACTCTCCATGATGTGTACTTAATTTCAGTCCCCTTACACATTTCATAGAGACTTTCCATGCTTATTTATGACTCATAGAGATTTATATGTACACCTTCATAGATTCTTTTTTCTTCATTTATATTTACAATAAGTGCACAAGAGGTATTCAACCATCAACCTTACATTTATGCATTCAAAACCACAACCGTCGATTCATACATCTTAATGGCTCCCTATACTATCATATCAAAGATTTCCATTGTAGTGTTGTGTAGTTGTGTAATTCTATGAAATAGCCAATTGTTGGCCTACAATCAAGTCTAGCCCCTTTTGCATTAGATCAATGTTTTATCTCCACCATAGGACTTGGTTCGGTGACCGAGTGCCAACCATATCAGAGCCCCTATATTATTTTTTTTCATTTGTTTCCAATGTACCATCAACCACAAATCTGCGATCATTTATCTTTGATTTTCAAGCTCCTTCCACTAAGCCCTTACCACACACTTCTCACCATAGGACTGACGGTGATGATTGGAGGTTTGGCCTTAAGGCGCTAAGTATTTCAGCACTTTTTCGGTGGCCTTTTTCTTTTGTTAAAGCTCTAAGCCCTTGGTTTCTTGTGTGTTCCACAACCAAGTGTTAACACCATCGGAGCCCCCTTATCGATGTTTTTCACTTATTTTCCATATTCCAACAACCATGAATTAATGATTTTCGATTGTTGATAGGCCCCTCTTTTCACCCATAGCCTTCAGTTCCTTAAGACTTAATGACCACATGCTAGCCTTCATATCAAAGACCTCTAATCAGTGATTTCCAAATGTGGCCAATGTGCCAACCATCATAAACCATTGAACACCAATCGCTGATGTGAAATCATCTCCTCCTACATGACACTTTCTAATTGGTGACACGTGTCACTTGGATATGGCCCATTAGGCCATCCAAAATCATTGAAAATGCTTGCCACATGTCCTTCCATATCGCCATGTAATGTTGATGTCAACAGCCACTTGGCCTTATCTAAACCAAATAGATCTTATCATGTGTCCACATCAGAGCTCATCTAATGCTTCCACCTGTCCTTATCAAATCCAACCAGACACCTCCACACGCCCTCCCAGAGGAGAGAGAAAGAGGCCTACCATGCTTGGTTTTGTAGCGCTTTTCTTTGTAAAAATATTTTTGGCTCTCTAAGTGATTTAACACTAGAGGTTCAAATCTTGACGTTTTAACAAAGAATGACTCAATCAACGTCCTCTTACCAACGAATTCCAATGGATGTCATATATGAAATTGTTGATCGTCGATCTCATATGTTCCACTGTGCGTTGATTGCCGAGACCTCCCATATGTGATTTCACAAATCACATATTGCACATTGTTGTTGCACTGCACCACTGATCCTCAAATCGTCAATTGCAATTTTTTGGGACCTCCTATATGCGATATCATAAATCACATATCACACAATGTTGTTGCACTGCACAACTAATCCTCCAATCGTCGATTGTGATTTTTTGGGACCTCCTATATGCAATATCACAAATTTCTAATCAACGTTTTACTCACACTATGAACTAAGCCTTGAATCCCCCGATCCTTGATATGTCCAGACCTCCGATCTTCGATATAACTCACTGCACAAGGCCTGAATCATCTTGAACTTCAGTAGGCCATATCTCTTGAACCACAAGTCCATTTCTGGATTTACACATACCATTGGAAAGATCTTCCAGAGAAATCTCCAATGAAAGGAGTTTGATTAGCCATTAAGCCCATATTATGCCTCAAAATATGGCTCCAAAGTCTCTACCTATATGGAATCACAACCACCAAGGCATGAAGCCCCATCATCATGTTGAGCCCTGTTTGACATCAATTCCAACACTTATACAGCCAACCACCTTCATACCATCAAATGTCCAATAGGAAATGGAAAGAAACAATGTTGGGGATCTAACTAGAATTGGTAAGTGGCCACCAATATCCACCTGGATTAGTTAACCTATAAAAAAAATCCAAAAATGGGTCCCCGAACTCCTTTGAAACATGTTTTTCTATTACACATGTGAGGACTAATGTAGCCAGATTCTAGGATGATGTCATGCTAAATATGGGTGACTTATCGAATGACATCATGTTGAACTGCTAGGAATCTTGGATATAGAAGGTAACCTTGTAGCATATTTACATAACAGGGATTTTTAAATCTAAATTTAGAAAAATAAAAGTAAGAAAAGGTGTCAAATTAAAAGAAAAATCATTTCCCACTAGGATCACTAAAAAATACTCAAGAATGAGGGTTGGTCGTGCATTTTACTGAACTAGTGACATTCAGTTACAAATTGAGCAATACCAATTTTGAAAACACTCCTCCTGACAACTTAGAATGATTTTAAAATTTTGAAGGAGGCTTTTTTCAAATACATATATAACTCTAGGTATATGATCTTATGTTTTTAAAAATGCCTCTATAAAGCTCATGGATTGCATTTTTCTAAGCCCATTTTTATAGTTATTAGAAAAATATATAAAGTTATGGACCTCATGCAAATGTTATAAGACAAATATGGACTTGTTTAAGACCATGGGAGGAGTAAATATATTATATACAACTAAAAGCACTGAAAAATACCAATGGGTAGGACTCAGGCTTGCATTTTGGTCAACTATGCAGGAATTTCACATTTAGAAGTTAACCTTGTAGTTTATTTTCACAAGAAGATTTTTTAAGTCCAAAATTAGAAAAGTAAAAGTAAATGAATGTGTTAAATTAAAATTAAAATCATTTCCTAAAAAGGTGGGCTCAAATGGTGTTTGTTAAGAAAAAACACCTAAGGGTTGTCTTGTATTTATCCCAATGTCCCCTTAGTTTAATAAAAATGTAAGCCAACCCCTGTTATGAAATGATTATATAATTGGATTTGGGAATGCGATAGGTACACATATTGGGAAAGAACATTCCTTTATTTATTTTTTATAACCTTCCTTATTCTACTCACAGTGGATCTATGAAAAGTGAACCTTTAACAATTTTTACTATGATGGACATTTGGTTTAAAATGCAAACCATCAACATACAAATGCATGAAAAGATGTCATTAAATAGAAATAAGCCTACGGGACTAAAGAAAAATGAATTTGTAACAAGAAACTCCTTCAGATTCCTCAAATTCTATGTCAGTCTCTTGCCATTTATTTCACAAATTGTGAGTTTCTCAGCTTTTAAAAGTAATCTTTTCCCTATTAGAAAAAATATGGACAAAAAAATTATCCTTTTAGAAAATTAAACCATTTATCTATGGCATTTGCATCTATTTGACCTTCAAATATAGGGATGTTGAAGTTAACTTGTACCTTGAAGGGTGTGGTGCCCTCAGGGTAGTTGTCGGATGAATATGCTTCACCCGTTGATACCCACAAAAGGATCTAGGAAAATTTATGCATCATCTCATTCCTTTTTCGCTCAAGGGCTTCTTCGAGCACCATTTCGAAAGGATCTCTTGCTCCCTTTCCTTTCTTTTCTTCCTCCATAAGAGGTCGTTGGAGTTTGCAAGGCTGATCTTACAAAGATTTAACCAATTCAAGTCTTAATTCCTTATACCCTAACCTCGCTAGGGAGATGCACAGAAAAACAGAGAATACGAAAGCTGCTTTAATACTACTGATCTAGATTTAGGAAGGGATAAAATGAAATACACATTCAAATAGAAACACATAACTACAATGAAAACTAAACTCCAATTCATTAATATCAAAATACTGAAAAATGTTTGCATGCAAAATGGAAATAAACTAGCTCGGGTGATGGTAGCTTATCACCGAGAAGAGATATGGCAACTACATGCCTATAAACTATGTTATAATGAGGCGCAAAGGCCTTTTTATTATTGAGAAACAAGGGAAAACTCTAAACATCTAAAAACCTAACCCTAGGAGATGAAGTGTCAAAAGTTTGTGGGTCCCATTGGGGTTAGTCGGTACATCAATTTCCCAGGGTCATAACTCTGGTATACAATATTCATTTGATGCATATGATACCTTGTTAGAAAGATCTACCCAAGGACTACAACCTTCAATTGCAAACCCATGTAGCTAGTTACAAGTTTTCCTATACGATCTAGGTGGACATCACTGGCCACCTGACTATTCCACTTTGACCCCCAACATTGTTTCTTTCAGTTTCTTTAATTGTAACACAATTTATTATTTTTGGTGGTTTTTAGGGTCATGAACTTCAAGAGCTGTTTTTAGACCCTAAACAATGTTTTTTTTATTTTGTTAATGGGAAAATTCTTCAATTTTGATAAAAGTTTGCAGCTAAAAGTTATATTCATTGGATAGATCTTTCTAATGAGGTATCATAAGTGGAAAATGAAGATCATATGCCAAAGTTACAACCCCGGGAATTTGATGTACCAATTTAACCCAACGGGACCTAAAGAGTTTTGGTGGTTCATCTCCTAGGGTTAGGTATTTGGATGTTTATGATTTTCTATTATTTCTCAATAACAAATAGCCTTTTGAGCCTCATTGTAACAAAGTTCAGAAGGCATGTAGCCACACATATCTTCTCAGAGATAAGCTACCATTGCCTGAGCTAGTATATTTTCACTATGCATGTAAATAATTTTTAGTACTTTGCTATTAATGAATTGAATTCATGTTTTTCAATGTAACTCTGTGTTTATGCTTATATCTTAATTTCATTTCATTCCTTCATAAATCTGGATCAATGGTATCAGAGCAATCTTCTCTTTCTCTATTTTTTGGTGCATGTCCCGAACGATGTCGAGGTATAAGACATTAGGGCTTCCTAGCTACTGGTCCCTCATAATAGATCTGACTATAACATGAATTGTTGCTTGCGCCTTTGTCATTCACCATAAGAAGAGTGAATGGTGGCAGAAATCTATTGCATTATTAGGGTTTGAACAATATTTTTCCAGAGTTCCTCATAGCTCTCCCCTTATGCCATTTTCCATGAAACACATATCCAACTCACCTAGAGGCTATATAGAACATATTTTTATATTAACAAAAACACATATACTTATTTTGGTTTAAAGATCTAAAATGGTAATAAAATTGAAATAATTTTAATTTGTTTTTGTTCTAGTATATAAAGTTATAATTTATCCGTTAGGGTTACCTTTGATGGTTGGTAGAATGGTTGTTATAATCTCCCCCACCTATATTCAATACCCTATGAGTGACATGATGATGAGGAATCCACCACTACATATATAAAGGGCGGTTTTAAGACAATATTTGAGACAATTTTTGGGTAAAATGTCTTAACTTGAGACAGAAAAATACTTGTGTATTGTCTTTAAGCGAACGTCTAAAAAATTATTATCTTAAAAATATGTCTTTATAAAGACAATATATAACACAAGCATTATTGCCTCTTAGGAGACAATTTCATTTTTTTCTCTCTTGAGACAATTTCATTTTTGTCTCTCTAGAGACAACACTCAAATTAAAGACAATATGTCTTTAATACTAGCTTTTGTCTCTTTAGAGACAATAATTTTTTTATTTAAAGATCACTTTTGTCTCTCTAGAGACAATATAAAACAATGAATCCATAAATATCTCACCATTGAAATAAATCTATATAAAAACATTTAATTAAAAATATAATACAAAATCGTTGATTAATTCACATTAGCACACAATGGAATCGAACCACCAACTTCCTACTTGTAAGGCAGGCACTCTTCCATTGAGCTAGCACACTTTAAAGAATTATGTGAAGAGTTATGGCAATCCTGAACACTACAATTATAGCCATTGATTTCAAAAAAAAAAACAAAACAAAACAAAACAAAAACAAAAACAAAAACAAACAAACAAACAAACAAACAAAAACAAAAACAAAAACAAACAAACAAACAAAACAAAACAAAACAAAATGAACACATGATCTATAATCTTTATAAAAACTATAATCATGCAGACCATATTTTTAACTTACTAAAACTAGCAATTTCCCCAAAAGCTACAAACAAAGGCGGATTATATCTCTAGCAAAAAATTTCAAAATCTTATATTAGTATACAATTAAATGTTCATGTATACATGCATCTATGAAGATAGACTCTATAAAGAGCACATCCTTAAAGAATTAGGCCACACCAAGAAGTAGGTTGCTAGTTCCGAAAGAGGCGAATATCTACGTAAGAGAGAATTAAAAAGTCTATCCCAAGAAAAGAAACTCTAATGTAGACCCCATTTATATTATTTTGAGTTATCCCATTGGATTATGAAGGATTTATAAAGTGCTTTGAATTTTTGGTTATGAGAGACATCAATTGAGAACTTGCTTCACACCAAAGGAATTTGTTGAAAACTTAAGTGGAAAGATGTACTTTTCATATGCAATTGTGCCAAAGTTATCATGCATTAAGCATTGGAGAAGTAGGAAATCTAGAGAGACACTGATTGTAAAGAGGTTTCATTAGTAGAGAGATATTGGAATTGATAATGCAATAGGAAAAGAAACCAAAACACGGTAGGGAGATATTGGACTTGATAATGCAATAGGAAAATAAACCAAAATACACTAGAGAGATATTGGACTTCATAATGCAATAGGAAAAAGGAACCAAAACACAAAAAAAAAAAAAAAAAAAAAAAAAAAAAAAAAAAACGTAAAGCTTACATCTTTTGGAAAGTGCAAGAGAGACATTGGATTTGATAATGCAATAGGAAAATGAACGAAAACACACTACAAGAATAAAAAAAATCATAGATAAAAAAAATAAAGCTTACATTTTTTCTAAAGTGCAAATTGCATAATAAGTTTCTAACTATTATCTTAAAGTGGCAAGCTTGATTGAAGAAAGTGCGACTTTCAAATTTATCAACAATGTGATAGAAAGTAAATTAAAAATAGATATTCAAATGTACTTAAAAAAACATCTTAAAAAAAAAAAACTATTTCAAAACTTCCATTTTAAAAATTCTCATTGTTATTTCTTACAAAATCATGCAATGCATCCCCACATAATTGGATTCTCCCATAAAAAGACACACCATAAGGGAAAATGGAAGGCTAAATTCAATGAAAACAGTCTCAACTCATGCGTTGAACTAAAGGATGAATGAATTATCTAAATCAGATTGAGTTTGGATGAAGGATAAATGAGCTTGCATGGATAGGAGTTGAATATCATCACCCAACAAGCACGCACTTCATTCTAATTTAGGTTTGATTCATTTGTTATTCTAGGGGGTTCGGTGTTGTTGTTTGAAGTGATAGTTTGTATGGTTATACATTAGAAGGGTGCATGGGAAAGAATCGTCATCATAGGCGTGGTGCATGTTTTCCTTCCAAAAATATCTTTGTGCCCTTGCCATTGCCAAAAAATTGCAAAGTTGAATTCTTTAGTAAAAGACAATAAATCTCAAGACAACAAACCTATCAGTTTTCTACAATGTAAAACCAATAGTGAAGACTATATATGGATCCAATTTACTACCAATAGTGTATGTGATGTATATGAAAACATAAATCATAGGGATGTTCTAGTTGCAAAAAATAAATGATGTGCTCACACTGTCAACAGGTTTGGAGGATAAAGTTACAAACTTATAACGTCTACTCCTTGAAAAGAAGAAGATTGTGATTAGATTCCAAAATATTCATCACTCAACCATTGATGAGTACAGAATGTCAATTCCCAATGTTTCATGGGGTAGTAAAAGGCAAGTTGAGACAAGTCAATAAGGGATCAATAATGTAAATTTTATATTTAGACCCACATGTGCTCAACAATTGACATCCATAGAAAAGGAGAGGGGAATAAGACTAGTTTTGCAACAATAGAGAGGAAAATAAAACTCACACTACATGCAGCTAATGGAAATGGACTCAAACATTATATAGTCTAGTGACGCAATCACTGCTCTCTTACAACACTCTATAATGTAGAAGAGCTTTGGCCTCCATTGTTGTTGTGATTTATACTTGCATCACCCAAAAAACATGTGAAACCTTATTGCGGTTTTGGAATGCCACCAATGCCTTGAAAAGTGTCTCCAATGGATTGGAGTGTTGCCACAATGTCCATCATAGTAGGTCATCCTTCAGGAGAATCTCTTGTGCAAATAAAACCCATGCTTAAGGATCGATTGAGGTAGCTAAGATCTTTATTTGTTTGAGTGCTCGTACTAGCCCCTCTCAATAAAGGCTCTATCTAGTTGATACTTAATATAATGTATAAAAACGAAATGAAAAATATAAAGCACCGAATTCCATCCAGGTACAGTAGGATAAATACTTTGTGATATGATCACTTATACTTAAGAAATGAACCTTCCAAATAAAATGAAAACAAAGGGGATGCTATGTTGCTATATTCATGAAATGTTGCTACTCCAAATTAATTGCCCACATTTATCACATCATTGTAAGTCGTATGCATTATACCATTGTATGCGGTGGCAAATCAATATTAACTTTATATTTTATGCTTCATTGCTGACTGAAAATATCCTTACCTCAGAAATTGAGGTCAAGATAGCATATATTTTGTCGTATGCAGGATAGCGAGATTTGAGGGCAACAACATTTGATAATATGGATGAAACCCAGTCAGGATCATGAATTGGGGCAAGCCATATGGGTCCAACCATATTAAATTTCTTGCCACAATCACTGCATTGTTGAGCAACAACTGGGCCACAACCAAGTGCATATCATACATTGTTATTCTTGAGCATACCAAGGCCATGGGTTGCAAGTATCAACTAATTTTTGAAGCAAGACTAAACTTGCATATATTTTACAAAACATTTTTTTTTTAATGATTTCACTACTTTTGGTGTACATTGCTAAAACAGGTTTCTAGAAACATTTGAAGGTCTGAAGCTTCTGTGCAGTTTATTTTGTGCCTAAAAAAATTGAAGAGTTATCACCATCTTTCAAAATGGCAAGTTATGCATACCTTGTTGACATTTCATGCTAGAGGTTGCAAATGGAATGAATCACATCCAACACATTGGTACACATAAGACAATTTCAGAGGTGTGTTTTTCATTGCATTTGCAGACCTACAAGCACATAGAGAAGATTAGATCTTTATGGCTATCAAAGGAAGACCCAATCAATGTTGTAAGATCAAGTTCTCTACTCCTCGGAGCATTCAATCCAATCACTAAATAAAGTTCAACAAGGTGGAAATATATATAGGAAATAGTAACTAATGTTAACACAAAATTATGGCCGGGAGGGGAGGGGGGAGAAGGTGGGGTGTGCTCCTTTCCAAAGTCATTGGAAGATAGAAATATGAATAAGCTCAAATGAGTATTAATGGGAACTGTTATAATTCATTGTCCTTTCAATTTGTGCTTACATTTTAAACTATAACTGTAATACATAGAATCTCTTTTTGTAATACAAAGAGAAGATGTGTGAGGAAGAATTGTTGATTTGAGAAGAGGAATTAATGGAAGAAGGAGAAAGTATGAGTGCATCCTGATCATCGGTGCAGAGCTCCATGTTCTTCACATACACAACTGATTGCACAGTTTTATTTGGGACTCTGCCCCTTGAGTGCCTTGATCCTATCCTGCAGTTGCTTCACATACTTGATGATATAGAATCAAGTATAGACCAATAAAGAACAATCCAATATTACTATATTACTATGACAGTTTGGGTTTGAAGAATCATGTTTTTCAATGTACCTTTACAAATTTTATTCTTGTAGATGGGACTATTAGTTCTTATTGTGAGTGGAATAATTACATTTCATCATTTCTGTAATGAAAACTTGTAATTTCAACAACCCATCGAAATTTGATCTAATTTGTAAATAAAGCACAACAAAAAGTACACGAATAATCTATTCCAGTTATTTTAAGAATTCTCTAAACTATGGAAGAGTACTTACATTAACTCTAGAAGCAGTTGGTGGCACTTTCTGGGAGAGAACCAAGGCAGAGTGAAGAAATAAATTGCATCTGGATATGGTGGATGACAAGATCAGTTACATCTTATGAAGGTAATCAATAAACACTTAATACCATAGTACTAAATTTTGTACATGATAAGATACACATCATTTGAGGGATTTATGACCTTGTAGTTTTCCATTGCGATTTTTTGGAAAGTTTTCTAGTTTATTTTTCTATCTAGTTTTTTTGGCCAACATTCATTGAAATCACAAGTTTTATAGGTGAAATCTTCATAATCGAAGTGATTCATAGGTTTTTGAGGGTGTTGAATCCATATATGTAGTCAAAAAATTCGTTTAAACAACACAAATCAAAATTTGGCCACACATGTTTTCACAAAATTTTGACCAGAAAACTGCTAGAAACTCCCAAAAAATCACACTTAAAACTACTCCATTTATTACTATGCAAATAAATGCCCAATGCCTCATGTGCATCATAGGGGAAAATGTTTGGTCAAATTTTCTAATCATTACTACTTTGCGTTGACGAAACGGACAAGTGATAGGGGCTTGCGGTGTAAGGAAATCTCCAATAAGAGAAATGGCAATACCAGTTGCTCCACTTCCTCTTAAATTAGGAGTGAAAATTCCTTTTAACACCTCATTGGATTTAGGCATTGCATATGCCAACTCTCCAACGAAACAACCAAACATTGTAAGTACAAGAAAAGCAATGATCACCTCCACATTTCTCATTTGCAATGTCCCAAGTTATAACACATGATAGAGGGCTTTGAACTTTGCATACTAACACTTTTAACACTGCCATATTTATTGTGCTATGCTTACAAACGTAGGTAGAAATCCACATGGACAATTTCAAAAAATCATTGGACAAACATATAACAGTAATAACAATATCATACTTCTTTAGATTATAGTGAATGTCAAGGCACAACACCTTCAATATCCTAAATAAAATTTAAGTTTCATTCGTTACCCAAATTAATCCACCTATTGAATATTCCAGTGTTACATGGGGATGCATCCCCCATATTGGAGAGCACACCCCCAACATTTACCACACACTCCAGAGATGGGGATTACTGGAAAAAAATTTCACCACATCCCCCTTTTGGGGAAACTCAGGGCAACATTTCCTTGGTGTGAGAGAAACATTTTACCAAAAAGGCAATGTTTGGTGGCCGCTCCCCCAAAACAGGGATAACCAGACCCCCTCACATCAAATTTTTTGTTCAATAAAATGAATATATGAAAAAAAATAGGAGATTGATCTTTGAGTCTATTTTTTGTTCAATAAAATGAAGATATGAAAAAAATAGGAGATTGAGCTTTGATGACTTTGTGACTTTAGTAATTAATAGTAATATTACATTCTTGAAGTAAAGTGAAAATTTTCAAGTGACACTCCTTTATATCACAGCCTACTTTAAACTATTTTGAGATGTTTGAGGTGATTCCAACCTCATAAAACATCATATGGAAAATGTATAATTTTATATCCCATTCAAAATTCACCAGGCTAAACAGATTTTAGGATTGGAAACATTATAGTGTTTCCACTGGATTGCACAATGATGAATTTGCATGGGATGAATTTTTATTGTTGAGATTTTATCATTTTTTTTTTGGATATGGAAACTCCTATGGTAGGGACCCTAACATCCCCCTGTCCTCCCTAAATGTCTTTAAAATTTAGGGATGCTCCCACATATCTCCCTTTTAATTCCCCCCACTTCCACACCCCCCCGCTATCCTGGAAACTTTGTGGAACATAGAAATATTCATGTGCATCAGTTACATGATATGTCTATTACTACTGGAAAGAATATCAACTCACCATCCATAATGAATAAATTGGTTAAGATTCTTTGTAATATTCTCAAGGTCTTCATTTAATGGTAATACCACTCCCTATTGCAAAGTGTTGTGTTCTACAATTCAGGCTATTATATTCTGCAATGCGTCTGTGGTATTTCCGTCTCCACAATCTTTGTGTGTAAGCATTTGAATTTCATGATGCTAGATTATAGGGTTACTACTTTCAGAAATTTAGGTAGCAGTTTTCCTAGATTCTGCAACTTAAGAAAGCAAATCTTGTAAATTCTACAATATCTGGTTATAGGGATGTTCATCGCCTTATGAGCTCTTGTTGTGGATGCTACCTTGTATGGATTTTCTTGTCATCTTCATTTCTCGATGCCCAATAGATGTGGGATGTTGCCTCTATTTTTCACTTCCATATTTTACTAATGCAAAATAAACCTCTGACACTAGTGTACCTATTGTGATATTTAATAAATGTAGGTAGAAATCTATAGAAACGTTTTTAAGAGTCATTAGACAAAAATATAGCAGTTATATTATCATACTTCTTTAGATTATAGTGATTTTACAAGGCATAATGCACACAATATTCTAAATACAATTCAAGTTTCAGTGACTACCCAAAATTAATCCCCTATTGGATGAGTATATACATTGGTGACAAGATCACAACTGTGGGGAATTTCAATTTTACTTCTATAGTGAATGATTTGGTTAAGATTATTTCCAAGCTTATCAAGGCCATCACTGACTGGCAATGCAAATCCCTATTGAAGGGTGATGTATTCTACAATTTAGAATGTTGCATTCTGTGATGCCTATCTGTGGATTCTAGTTATGAAACTCTCTAACGTAGGTCATTGTATTCTGCAATTCACAGTGTTGTGATTGTGAGCATTTGAATTGCACAATGCTAGGTTATAGGCTTCTTTCATAAAGATAGGTTTAGTAGTTCTCCCATCTCCTGCAACTTTACAATGCAAAATTATAAATTCCACAATATTGGGTTATGGGCATGTTTTACAGTTCTCCCATCTTCTGCAACTTTAGAATGGAAATTTTCGACATTCCACAATATTGGGTTATGGGCATGTTCCTGTTGCTTATGTGATTTCTCTATGCAACCACAAATTCTTGATGTTGATGCTACCTTGTAGGTGTTTGTCTATATTCTTCATACTAATTCCATGTAGCCAACTTTGTACATTTTCTAGTCACATTGAAAAAGTATTCAACTTCCATGATACAAAATGCCATGTTCGCGTCAAGTTTTATTGTCTGGAAACAGAAGGATGCATTGTAACAAAAGAACTCTAAATTGAATACAGAATCAGCATCTAGCTGATTACCAATTAACATGCAAAAGTAGCAAACTGATGTCCTGATTTCATGAGAAGAACCTGATCATATCATGCCTAAAAACTTTCCTTTGTAGTGCCTTTGAACTAATAATACATGTAAAGGTTCACAAGTTTGTAAAAGGAAATTGTCCACAAGGACACACAAGTCAACATTGGAAGTGACTATTTTCAGCACATTTTACCCACCTTACATATAAGAGTATAAATTATCCAAATTCCTAGTGCATTGAAAAAACATAACGCCAACCAAGTATTTTCTCTTATGGTTTGATTAGATATCGTAAACATTTCTAATTACAAAAGTTTATTTTATAGGAGGAAAAACAAAAATAAATTGGGATTATATCCCTCTCCTTGAGTGAAACAATCTAGAAAATATTGGAACTACTTTAACAAAGATGTTTTTGCACTGACCATCTTGTTCTTGAAGATTTCTAACTGCAAAAGAAAGCATCGAACATGAAGTTGACCTTCATCTTTGAGGCTGAAGCTATAACAAATCACTCCAAATTGATAGAGACAACACCATAGAATCTGAAATAAATTCAACGTCATTTCTCGGTACAACGTCTCTGCAATATAGAGCAAACCAAGATTTTGAAGTAACTAGGTTACATAAGAAAAATGAATTGGAACTTTTGTCATGAAATAGATGCATAGAGTATAGTCGAAAGGATCAGATGGAGCACCCCAAATCTCTACACTCCAATGAGA
Source organism: Pinus taeda (assembly GCA_000404065.3). Taxonomy (NCBI): domain Eukaryota; kingdom Viridiplantae; phylum Streptophyta; class Pinopsida; order Pinales; family Pinaceae; genus Pinus; species Pinus taeda. The sequence goes on along the minus strand of APFE031125702.1, from coordinate 135,329 downwards.
GTGAGTGTGCTGAATATAGTTAGAATAACACTAGCCCATGTAGCTATATGGAACAACATGTTAAGAGCAAATGTAATTACCATCATTGCAATAAAAACACGAAGGGACGAGAAAATTACAAACAATGAATGAAGTAAATTGGGGTAAAATTGTTAACCCTTATTCAGTTAGGGTTATTGTGGACAATTATCTATCGTTTAAACTTAGGAAACTAAATCAATGGTTTACCTATTGTATATAGTGCATATTTATATGTACTATGTACATTATTTTTCATACCATTCTTAATAATACTGTTGAATTCGTTTTCCAACAAAAATCAATATTCTCTACATTAGTTGTAGTTGAATTCATTTTCCAACAAAAATAAATATTCTCTGCATTAGTTGCATTTGAATTCATTTTCCAACAAAAATCCATATTCTTTGCATTAGCTGCAGTTGAATTCATTTTCCAACAAAAATAAATATTCTAATTAAAACATTGCATTAGTTGTAGTTTCATTTCGACACACAGAGTAAAATAAAATAAGATTACTACATCATAAATCAAAATGAAAGAAGTTTACTTTGCAAAATCATTATTGAAATGCTAACCTTCAGGAATATTTGCAACAATGGCACCCACTTATGATAGGAACCATAAGATAAAATTTAGATTTCTTGGATATTCTTCCCTGTAGTGTTGCGCGAGATGCTTACCTGATGGACTAGCAGGTTCAGGGGTGAGCATAATCTCAATTCATATAATTTTTTGGCAGAGAAAACATATGAGGGAAACACTTGTTGCAACTCTGAAATTCAATGCAAGATATTGAATAATCAAGCCACTTATAGACATCACAAGAATGACCCAGAGTAACTACAAAAAACACAAAAAATTGAGCAAACAATACTATATTAGGATGAATTCTAAATTCTTCTGATCAAAAAAGTAATTAATCTGAATCAATCATCTCATTCGAGAGCTTATAATTATTATTAAATACCTCATATTTGAACCTAGCCCCTCCCTGCAAATCAGACATCGCTGAGACACAACCAATATTCTTGATATCAACATTGATACCCAAATATATACGAAATAAAATTGTTAAAGATTAGTAACTACATACACATTCCAAGATCCATGAAGGTTATGGACACAAACACTGTAAGTCCAACATAACCTAAAAAATTTCTCCATCCTGGCTTCTGATTTGGTGATATTTCACAAATAAAAACAATTAAAAGGTAAGGAAATCACTTATGTTTAAACTTTAGACAATCTTGCTTAAACTGTATAGGGAATGATACATATAATGAGCTATAAAATCTACCTCTCCCTCCATTATAACCAAATTCTACCTCTTAATTTAACCATAGATATACTTAACCACTTAACGATTCGAAGGGAAGAATAAATATGCACATTAAGAGATGTGGAACCCTAAGGTTTAAGGGAGCGCATAGAATTTCAAATCATATATTTGAATATAAAATACTTGTCCCATATGGCTATCAAAAACTCTTAAAAGTTGAAATCCCACTAAAATGGAACATGAATCTTCATTAAACGATGACCCAAAAGGAGATTGGGTGCCATTTGAATATATGCATTGTGGATCTTATGCATATCTAGGAAGACATTGAAATTGCCATGCTCATAACAAGAGCCAAGTTATTAGATTTGTCTATTTATGAATGTTTCATAGTAACAAACCTATCGCAATTTGAAGAGAACAATAAACGTGCAAACTGAGAAATTTGTAACCCTAAAGTATTGAGATGCATAATTTTAAATCATACATTTGAATATAAAATGCCTGCCATATATTTCCATAACAAACTCATATAATTGGAAATCAGACTAAAGAGGAACACAAATCTTGGTTATGGGGTTACCTGAAAGGAAATTGGGTACCATTTGAACATAAAATGTTTTCCTTGTGTGGCTATAAAAATCTCATAAAAGTTAAAATCCAACAAGTGAGCAACGCATGCCTTCTTTATGGGATGACCCCAATGAAATTCACAACCATTTGAACATAAAATGCTTTCCCTAATGGCTATAAAACATCCATAGAAGTTAAAATCCAAAAAAAAAAAGGAAAATGTATCTTCTTTACGGGAAGAGCCAAAAGAAAATTTGGTATTATTTAAATATATAAATCTTGCAATGTATGGCTATAAACAAACTCATTAAAATTGAAATTTGACTAAATACTATTAAATCCTAATTAACAAGATATAACGAGTGAGACCCAATTAAATCCTAATTAACAAAATAGTAAATCCTAATTAACAAGATTAAATCTTACCCACTTCCCCATGGAATTTGAGAGAGTGGGAATGGTTCTTACCAAGGTTTGCAAGTTCCCGCCTTTTGTTGCTACGACTTCCTCGCACTTGGGTTGGGGTGAGTAGAGCCTCTTGAGTCCTTATTAGTCCATTTTGGTAGGGAAAGGGTTCTCATGTATGTGCATGTAATGATTTTAATGGAGGGTGTTATAAGATCAATTTAAGAGAATATCTACAAAATGGCGAGGGTCATGACATCAATGCAAGGATCTCCACGGGATTGAGGGGTGGGGTATGGGTAGTCAAAGTAGTAGTAGATTGTAATTAAGAGTACCGCATATTACTTTAGAAAATCTTGATTACAAATATGTATATTTTATGTTGCAAATGTAACAATGTTTTGAAATTCTTTTCTAAGGCATGAAAATGGTTAAGTTTGGCATGCTTTTTAGAGATATGCATGTGTACGTAATGGTGGATTAAATGACTTATGGTGGGGGGATGAGGTTGAACCCCAACAAATACAAGCAAGGAGATAAATTTAGGAAGTTTGGTGGTGTGGGTCAATGAGAATTAGGTTATTTAACTTGCTTTGACATGCATTTTTCTTTTGGATTGAAATTTTTTCGATGAACACAAGCAAGTGGCGATTAAGTGATTTGAGACATTGCAATGTGGTAGAAGTATCTCAAAAGTTATGAAAGCACCCCTTTGGCTTAACAATCACAACTAAATGGAATTTATTCTATTAAAGTCACTTGATACTTAGACATAGCCCCGTGTTCAATAAGCAACCCCCTTAAGAAGGAAATTTAGTCCATGAAGGGTGAACATGTCATGTGGTATAATTGAACACATGTGGGGGAATAATAGCACACTATACTCATGTCGACTATCTTTATCGCCCACCTCCTCCTCCAGGGATGGGGCCAGATAATCTTGCCTCTATCACTTCTGATGACTAATTATGGTAACTAGTGTCTTGTTAGTTCTTTTTGTTTTTTGGCATGTAAGGCCTATAAGGCTATGAGTCTCCCAGTTGGGTATTTTTCTTTTTGTCAGTACCATGGTAATAACATTGGTCAATAAACCTAGTCAGGGTGAGGCCATATTCATTTTGACACCCTTGTACATACTTTTTTATTAATGAAAAATCTCCAACTTACAAAAAATAATAACACACTATACTCACACACAATGCAATAAACAAGCCCCCATCGATGTTATGCACTAGTTTAAATGGATTTAGTAGCCTTGGATGGCTCTAACAATCATAATTGAATTTATATGATGTTAACTAATTTAACCAACAAAACATGCCTTCAACAATGGTAACTAGACTTACACTCCATTTACTACACTAAACAATCAAGTGAGGCTTTAATAAATGTAACCAAACATACAAGTCGTTGATCAAGTTAACTAAACTAACACACCTTTAATAGTGATAACCAAAATGTACATTCTACTAATCAAGAGACCATTGTGTCATGCCTCTAACATGTGCAATTGAACATAAATGTTGTTGATGGGGTTGACCTATCTAACATATCTCCCACAATTCTAGTCAAACATGCATGTTTATTCAGTTAATCTCCTAGATAATATTAATAAAAAATACATGTTAATATCCAACCTAACATGTCACTAATAGTGACAATGGAATTTGCATGTCAATGACTAAGCTAATTGACTTGATATGTTGTTCACTGAGATGATTAACACATAACTCGCTAAGCTGACCAAGTTGACAAACCATTGGTTTTGTCATTGAACTAACATGCCTTTAATAGACACAACTAAATGTACATGATGCTAAACCAATAAACCATCATGACATGCTTTTAACAATAGTAACAAAATGTGCAAGTTATGGATTGGACAAACCAAACTAATATACCTATGGTAATCATAATTGACCATACATGTTTGTTGTGATCAACCCTTCAAGTTTTCCCTTGCTTCTATACAAAATTAAGCGTGCCATGCAACACTCAAAGTAACTTTGATACATATAAAAATTAAGTCACAGGATTGGATCCAAAGGAAATTAAGGTATGTACACCTCCATATATTAAATAGTTAAAGCATTGAATGGAGGGCATCCCGTGTCTCACAAACAAAGGGGTCTCATATGTCATCTTGGAAGCTACCTGCATTATAACTTAATATTAAATATTATTCTTATTTTTTCTATTAATATGAATGCTTCTAATGTTTAATATATCGTTAAGGATATTTCCCCTCGACTAATTAGTGAAGTATTTAATATTGGATGAGAGATTTGTAAGGATAAAATTTTGGCTACCATGGGTTAAATTTGGTGTTTGTATTATGTCAATGCAAAATTAGATTTCACACCTCTCCAGGAATCAATCAAAATCATTTACACATACCAATCAAAGGCATTCAATAGATGGCTAAAGTAGTGGTTGGGAGAAGTTCATTGTTAGATCCATCCAAGGGTTTGCAAACTAGAGAAACAAGATTATGTGTTTGATTTATGCGCTAACATTTGAAATATTTCTATGAGGAGAGGAGTTGGAGGGAGTCCTTTTCCAACAACACCTTGTCTAGCGACAAAGCAAAATGAAGGGAGTTCAAGGCATGTCTCAGCTCCCAAATTCTTATTATAATAGGAATTCATCCACAGATTATATATAGAGATCACGTGACACAAGTGGATGGCTTCAAAATTTTAAGGCTGCAAGATTCACTTGCTATATTACTTGTCTATATGCAAAGAATTTCAAATTGTAAGCATAGAAGTCCATTTATCAAGAGCCCACTTTAAACACATAATATAATCTTTACCAGATCACCCAAAACAGAAGTTAAATTTTGTCAAGTTACTAGTATATAAATTTAACCACCCCCTCCCCCAATAACAGAGTACTTGTCTTAACATGATCTTGATCTTAAGGTGTTTGATTCCATGAGAATAATGTCCCTAGTTCTCCTCCCATCCTTGGAAAGTCTGCAGATAATGCAGCTACCACCCCCAAGTGTGGGACCAAAACCAGGGATTCTGGAGGTTTATACTACCTCCACCCTGTACAACTTTTTATACCTTTACCAGGATTCCAGAGGCAATCTCCTCCACCCAATCGTTGTTGAGGGTCTCTAGATATGTATACCCCCCACCAAATAATCAATAAGGGACTCCAGAGATCAATGTCTCCACCATTTAATTAGAAAGGGGCTCCAAAGATCAATGTCTCCACCATTTAATTAGAAAGGGGCTCCAAAGATCAATGTCTCCACCCTTGAGGCAACAGGGATTCCAAAGATCAACGCCCCCACCCTCTTGGCAACAGGGACTCCAGAGATATTGTCTCCACCCTAACTTTACTCTGGTTTTCTATCCCCAACCCGATACCAATACTAGTTTAGAGTTCTGTCTATCCCTTTAATTCATCCCATTTAAGAATTCCATGTTCCTTTACAATCTATGCTACAGAAAGACCTCAATACACAGCTTGACATACAAATACCACAATAGAACATAACACCAATTTCATTGAACCATGCACTTTATGAGGCTAGTTAATGATATATTAAGTGCATATGGGGACATAATTTCATGTAGGTGGCATAGAATATGAGCAAGGGATTGAAGCACTGGACAAGTTAGCTGAGTAAAAATCAAATTTAATTTACAGAGAGATGCAAGACCCTACACCTACCAGAGACCATTACAAACTTGCTACTTTGGACACCCTTGAAACTCTTGGTTACTCCTATGGTCCACAATTCATACAATAACTCATAGGAAAAATACAGCAATCATACATTGCATCTCCAGTGTAAATTGATGTAGAAATTCCCATGCATTGGACTTTATCTCTTACCAAAACCACACTTTCTAGGCTCGATTCTAGTTTAGGTTGTGTGAAGTTCACAATATTCCACCTCTTTGTCAAAACTGCAACATCTCTTATGATTGCATCAAAGTTTTGCAAGGCTTCATCTTTGAGTAGTTACACTGATGTGGTATGCATATACTTATTTTTGTACTACATGATAAATTATCCAAGACAGTGTAAGCGTAGTTGTAAAGTCATCTAAGTAATCAAGCTAGGAAATAGACTATATTACATGAAATACCATGAAAAAACCCATTGGTAAAAGAAACCTTGATGTGAATTTATGACAGAGCCAAAATTAATCTAACAGTAGGCACAAAAATGAGCAAAAATAATTATATTGAACTTTATTGGAATGATAGGCATGATAAAATTAAAGACACCCATCTCTAGTTGTCACAAACCTCATCTTCAATGAAAGCATCATTCATTTTCTAACCAATGCCACAGAATAGCAAAACAAAACATCCAAGTTTTTGACACAGCCATTCAAGGTTCATGTGTTTGAGGTAGTCACAAAAACTTAGATTAAATGAAAACACCAAGATAGTTCCTTTCATGTTGTATTAGGCCTCTTATGCTCAGAAATTAATGTTGTAAAATAAATATTGCAATGAGAAACTAAGCTGGACGAAATGAAAGCCACAGTAAGCACATTGACCACCTAATTAACCCAATTTGATATTAGAAATTGATTATTGTTATTTCTGAATTATATTTATATTTCCATGTGCTTATTTGAAATCATTTTAATGTGTACACATAGCCTTAATGTATACAAGACATTTACTGCTATCTATGAATTGTTGATGGACAAATGTTGTTCTTTTTTTAATTCTATATCCAGAACTTCGACTAAGGGCTACGTGCAATTCCTGTAGTAGTTGCATAACAGTTCACTATGATTTGGATGCACATTTTCCTAGGTTTTCCCTATATAGCGACTATCATTCAATGGGTGATGCTATGATTAACTGCAGAGCTTAAGTGAATGAATTTTTTATATTGATTAATGGCCTCTAGTGTCACTTTGGTGATGAGATTGGTCTACATGGAATGCCATATAGTATGCTATAATTGTATGATTGTTCTATATATTAATGGGCTACTTAGTAGTTAGTTTATTGCCTTAGCCTCCTTGGACATACGAAACACATACCTTGTAGTTGGATGCCAATTTTTGTCCACATGGAGGGTGATTATTTCTTATTAAATTAATGTAGCAATTGAATTACTTATGTATTTCGTGTGTCTCCATGAGACGATTTAGCATTTCAGTGCACAGAATCATGCATACATGTATAGTTTATCTTCATTATGCATAACACCAACCTGCTTTAGTAAGATTTCATGAAATCATGGAGTTCACAAGAACGCTAGAGGTATGAGTAACCATTAGGATGACATCCTGGTCTACTTCAGGCACATCACTAGAGATCCATTAAATCTCATGAAGCTCACATTTGGTTTCTCTAATTCTAGTTCACAAGGACAAGACCTTCTAATGGGCAAGTTAATTGGCTTAATGATGATAACAGAGATTTAGAAATTGTATTGTAAATGTATTAATGTTGTTAGACAATGTTCTTAACATATCATCTAAAGTTGTCTCAAGTATTAAATCCTAATTAACAAGATATAACCAATGAGACCCAATGTTGACTAGAAGAGTATACAGTGGTCTTATAGTCTACTACTCATCAAGGTCAATGAAAAATTGATAAAATGTTTAGATCTCCTTTTTTATAACAACACATAATGTGTTGTCAACCTGTGTGTGTATAAAAAGATAAAATGAGATACAACATATGTATCCTTTATGCAAATTATCCTAGTAAATGTCAAGAGGATTATGGATTCTATTTAATAATAAATTAATGATCCATGCGCCCATGGACGTGCATACTAATGATGTGTAATTATTGTTAAAACATTCTTTCTGTACACATTGGATTACTTAACTATTGACTGACCTAGTTAATATTAAAACATGGTAACAAGCAACACGTATGACAGGTCTTACGGATTTCAACTGATTCTTTACAGACCAAAATTTTAGACAGTACCCTAATCCATAGACCTTATAAGTTATTGTTTCAAGGCTTGCACAGTGTAATTAATGCTATTAACCCTTGCATTAAAGTTTCCCCCCTAACTTGATAAAGAAGCTTCGAAATAAAATTGAGACCTAATGTTTACCAAATGAATGAAAAATAATAAAACCTATGGTTTGGCCCTAGGGAAGCTAAACATCAACTACTCATGACTGCAATTTCTAGCCTAAATATTAGTCAGAGCCTTCACTTTGGAAAGTACTAAATGAATATTTTAAGCATTGTAAGCCAAGTAACAACATTTTATAACCTATTCCTGTACAAAATAAAAATAAAAATAAAAATAAAAAAATCCCAACTAAGAATCTTACCAACCCAGCTAAGAATCTTACCAATGAAGAAAACCCAAAGAAGATTTCACCATATTGAAGGCAAATGAGATCTGTGCAAAATCACCTACGAACATGAAACCATGTTAATAAAGGAATATGCACTATGATACTCCAGCAACAATAGGAATAGCAGGAATAGATGTTCAGTGGCAAGAAAGGGTTGAAACTGATGCAATGCAAGATGAGATGCCTAGAGTAGCAATTCAACGTTGCCTTGGCACTAACAAGAATACAAATTCCAAGAGAAAGCACAGTTGTGGCATTTAAAAATGGCACCAGTAAATCATTAAATGAACAAAAACCTAGAGACCCGTTCTGTAACCTCCAAAGCCGAATAGGGTTCAGCCCTACCTTTTCAAGATGTAGACAACATCCATGGTGGTTAGAGTCTTTCTCCTAGTGTGCTTTATGTAAGTAATGGTGTCGCTGATGACATTCTCTAGAAAAACTTCAACACACCTCTCTTTTCTTCATATATGAGGCTGCTGATACGCTTGACACCGCCTCTCCTGGCAAGACATCTAATGGTGGCTTCGTAATTCCTTGAATGGTATCACACAGTACCTTCTCGTGCCTCTTTGCACCTCCTTTTCCCAAACCCTTACCTCCCTTTCTATAATCAGACATCTTCCCCCCTTAAAATATCCACAACGAAAAAGCCTAGGGATCGAACCTCAATTTCCAATCGCTCTACTCGTGAGTTGCACAAAGCAATAATTTCACAAACCCTTGCCTCCCTTTCCACAGTCAAACATCTTTCCCCCTTTAAATATCCACAACAAAAAGGCCTTGGGATTGAACCTCAATTGCCAATCACTCTGCTCGTTAAATGAACAAAGCAATATTTTCCCAAACCCTTGCCTCCCATTCCATAGTCAGACATATTTTCCCCTTCAAATATCCACAATGAAAAGGCCTCAGGTTCGAACCTCAATTTCCAATCACTGTGCTCATTAGCCGTGTAAAGAAAAATGAGCAAAGCAACAAATCTCCACAACAAAAAGGCATTGGGATCGAACCTCAATTGCCAATCGCTCTGCTTGTTAGCTGTACAAAGAAAACCACTTTGCAAAATGAGATAAGATAAATGAGGGAGGGAAGTTCTCTTAGAACAATATTAAAAATAATAAATAATATTAAAAATTATAAAATATAATTGATAAGGTTCAACTATTGTGAAATTTGTTAAAAAAAAGGTGAAACATGAATAATAATAGTTAGTTAAATAAAAAATTGAATGTCGGGATAATGGGGATAACAAATGTTATATAATAGCTATTAAATTAAGGAGTTGTTTTTAGTTCAATTTTTTGGAATTTTCATTGTCAAAATCGTGCGGAAAATTTCGATGTGAAATCTTGATTTTTGTTATTTAAACTGGTTTTTTGACTGTATATATGGATTCAACACCTGAAAAACCTTTAAGGCACTTCGATTGTGCAGAGGTTACTTGTGATTTCAATAAATTCCTGCCAGATTTTAGAGAAATTAGACCGGAAAAGCTTCCAAAAAGTCACACTAAAGACAACTCGTTAAATTATTGATTGGTAACTTTACGATATCACTTTATATGGTGAGTAATACAAGGTATCGTAGTCTTGTTCTGAGTTCGAAACTCTATTGTATAGTGTTTTGAATTTAGATTGTTTGTGCAGTAAGGCTTCATACTATATCATATCAGAATTAATAATGTTTAAAAAAAAATAAAAAATGCATTCCTTCAATTAGGGTCTAGTTTAATATGTGAATTGGAAAAGTCATCTTTGGTATATTCCTAAATGTCAAATTATCTTATATAAAAATATTTACTTTCTCAAAAAGTTCTTTTTATTTTGTCATGTCAAAAAAACATGATTATTATACATGACTAATTATTCCAAAAATAAAATCATGTTTAACTTTTGTAAGTGTTTGTAAGACATTCTATGAGAATACTAATTGCATTCACATAAGAAATAATAAGAGTTGACTCCATGAAAGATAAACTTCTCAATGGAGTCAGGTCAAGAGGGGAAAAGGATGGCTCTAAACATGTACATTGTTTCAATCCTACAACCTCCACATGACCACAATTAGGCCTCGTCGCTTGTTTGTAACACGACAGATAAGCTATTGTTACCCATCCCTCTCGACCGATCTAGCGGCGGAAACATATCTTGGGGATTTGATCGCATCTTCCGCAAGAGTAGGTAACTATCGGACCCAACATCCTCTTACAAGTCAGTTGCATCACTATCAGAGACTGCGATGGATGAAGAGCTTATGGACTTTTCAGAGGATCCCTATGAATTTACATCCATTTAGACTGCTTCTCAACATTTGTCGGCAGTTATGGTTCCACCGATAGTGGAAGACCTACCAGCTACTCTAGTCGGTGCATCTAGGGTTTCCCCAGTATATTCCCTTGATAACCCTAACCCTCTTGATTTTGACTCCTATCAGGTGGTCGATCATGTGTTTACAAGTACCTCATTCCATTGTTACCCTAAAGATCCCTTCCTCTTTTCACTATCAGATTACCCTACTCCATCCACTTCCTTGATCCACTTTCTAGAATCCTGTCTTGACCCAACACCCCCTATGGTATCCATTATTGATTTGGGGCCATCTAGGGTTTGCTCCTCGGTACCATTTTGATATTCCTCAGCACTCGTTCACCCTCCCCATCCCCCAGTCATATTTGTACCTCCCTCCTCAGGCTAATTCGAAGGTGGTCCTATGCCTCAGCCTGATAGCCCTATTGATGTTTTCATGGTTAGTATATCCTCATATGCCCCATCCACCGAGACTGTTAACCCAAAACGTGGAACCCACAATTGTGGTGTGAAAAAATTCCAAGTGTATCAAGGTTAGTAATAAGGGGAGTTAGCTAATTCTAGGAGAGGAGCTACCAATGGCCGAAGTCATCAAAACTGCAAACAGAGTACTCGTTCATCAGGTTTGTAGTAGGAATTATATTGCCCCCCATTTGCGAAAATGGATCTCAAATATTTGGGGCCAAATATTGGAGGTATTACCATCGGTTGTTACGATGTTGAAGAGTTGGTTCACTCTACAATTCCACAGACCAGAACATGTCAATTGGGTCCTCTCTAAATTTTGGCATATTGAATTGGTACTTGTGTTACTTAAAAGGTGGAGTCCACTATTTGATCCTGATTGGTAACAACTAGGTGTAGGTCACATTTGGGTTAGGCTTCTAGGCTTGCCACTGCATCTATGGTCAAAGGACATATTCAAGCACATCGAAAATTCCCTGGGGTCATACCTCGACCATGAAAAATCCTTCATTGAGACAAGGAAGATAGCATTCGCTCGTGTCTTAGTATACCTTGACACCCGTGAAGGACTATAGGAAAACTTGAAGATCCAGTGGAGGAAGACCTCCAGATTGCAAATACTGATTTATGAAGGGGTACCATTCTAATGTGGGTGTTGCTACAAAGTTGGCCATCTTTACAAGGAGTACCCCCGACTCTCTAAGGACCATCCTCCTCTGATGTCTCTGCATAATATTGGGAAGGTCAGGCAATAATCTACAACAGGTCAGATATATAATATACAATATGTCATATT
>APFE031125702.1:0-122580 GCA_000404065.3 Pinus taeda | reverse complement strand
ACCTAATGCAATATTAACTTCCTATGACAAAGATAATAAAAGTATTATTATTAATTAATTAGCTTAGATCTACTTTAACTATAGATTTATCAAGTGTTGAGAGTGATCAAATCTTTTTTCACTCTAAAAAAGTTTGCACCTCAAGATATTTGATCCCTCTAGGTTTTGATAAATTTGGAGTTAAGATGAAGCTTGACTGGTGTAAGCATTAATTATAATTATAAATATTAATTTTATTTGTTTTATTTTTATTTTTATTTTTCTATAATTTGACATGATCAAAATGTTTAAATAACATAAAAGGGAACAATATTACAATATCTATTTCCTACTGGGCTAGAGAGGTTTATGTATCTTTTCATTTGAGCAAAAGGAGGTCACTTGACATAGTGGCTATATCTAATGATCAAGGGCTAGAGAGCGATAATATTGACCTAAGGGAATCAATAAAAACTATAGAGGACCTCTCTAATGCAATCAAGTATGCTGGTATAAGGAGGAAAAGGGGACATGAGGTCTACAGATAAATTTCTACTTCAAATTTGTAGGGGAATTTGCGAGAAAGGATGCTTGTGCTTCACCCAATGGTTCTCTTGATAAAACTAGACAATACATTCACTATTTAGAGGCAACCAGAACAAACCAATAGACATATAATAACATTAAAAAAAGCATTTGAAATGTTAAATGTCAATGTCATCCATGGAACAATGCCTCCTTGAAGATAACATCAAACAACTTTGAAAAACCTACAAAGTAGAAGAAGAATTTTGAAGAGAAATGTCTCCCCTCCTCTATGATGGCACGAAGGTTGAGTATATGGTTGATGGTTGGATATTAAATTCAAAATCCTTCCTTAACCCTTGAGCCAAAGAGGTCTCTCCTCAAGTATCTCAAATAATATCATGTGAAGAGTCATAACATTTAGCTTAGAAACTATGACCCACCATGCTCATATAATAATTAATTGAAATAGTACTTGACCCCAATTTAGGGATTGGGTGGATCATATGGTGGGACTATGCTAGTGGGAACCCTAAATAAATGACTTAAAAACCCCTTGATTTTCTACCTCATTGGCATTCATCTCCCAAATTTATCGTTGGATACACAAACACTAGAAAACATGACAAGGAATATGAGAGGGAGTTGACAAGGACATTAGGTTGTCTTAGAACATCACAAAGGGTGTCCACATGGATGAACATGGAATGGGAATTAAAGTCATAGAGTAGACTAGAGTGTTGAATAAACAGGGTGTGTCAAAAGATTTTTGGACTGTCCCAAAGGGAAATATACAATTCTTCTCTCCTCTAAAATACAATATACATTTCTTGTGGTGATAGTAACCACAAGATTATTAGAACCAACAGTACAATGTTTGGTCATGAAGGAAGATGTGGCAAAGCAATCTAAATCTTTCCACTCACTGGCATAAAATTAGATCATGGGGCTGATCAAAATTTCAAGGGACATGTCAAGGATCTAGTAAAATGGGGTTAGAAAACAAAGGATGCCTTCCAAATAATTTAAGGAGAGTAGGGGATATTTAGAGGAGGTCAACTCAAGAGACCAGAAGCAAGAAAATGAGGAAAGTATCTAACAAATATGGTTAGAGAAAACATCAAAATCTCCATCCTTGAATGAAATGATGGTTTACATAGGGCTCATGAGAAAATAGGGGATGGAAGGTAGATTGGCATAGTGAAAAAATGAGAGAAGGGTTTTGTCTACTAAAGGAATATGGGATACCGCAAACTAGTAAATATATGAAAGCAGAGCCTTAATGGCCAACAAGTAATGCATATAGAAATAGGAGGGGAAGGAATGTAAATAAGGGGGTAATGGATAGAGAGAAAGATAATGAGTTACAAAGAGGAGGGTAAGTAGATGAGAAAAGTTCCATTAGATTTCTAGGAAAACATAGCTGGGGAGGTTATGTGGAAGTGGGGAGCATTGGAGCGAAGGGGATATAAGTGAGTGAGGGTTGGGCTAAAGAGGAAAGAGGTTGCCCATTGGGTCATTGGATGGTAGGTCATGGAGTCACATGGTCATGAGCATCAAGGGTGTCTGAGGTATGAGGATGAAAAGCTACAACTTTGTCATGGAAACACATAAGAACTTAAGGAGAGGGGATGCAAGACCTGTTCATAGCACTATGGGGAAAACCAATGGCAAGAAAGGCATGGAAAATATGTGCATGGATAGAATTATAATTCTTCATACCACTTTGCAGCCATGAAATACAAATAAGATATAAAAGTGATATTGAAATTAAGCAAAAAACATAGCTTGTAACTTGTAAGACGTTATATTCAGTGGAAAAACTTGGAAGTCATTATAGGTTGAAATAGAAAAAATACAAAGATAGGTTAATTGTCACACTAAGAAACAATTTGTAAAATAAACTCAATGATGTCCTTTTGAATCTCAAAATTATGTGTTGTCAAACGTTGAACTATGTGTCATCCACCTAGCAATTAAGTGAACCTAGCTAAATCAAAGACATAATACAATAACGAAAGGTTTTCATTTCAACTACCAAATGTGAAATGTTTCAGGTATCTTGACCTTTCCTTTGTTGGTCTTAGCCTGGACATCCTAAGGGTCCCTTCCATCCATCATGCAATCAATGAAAAAGCATGTGCCCATAATCTCCTTCGTCTTCCTAGACAATTCCTTCGCCATGGAACTCGACCTCATAACCCTAGCGAACTCAATGACATTATCAAAGGAAATATTTCCATTGTGCTTAATGTTCTCGAGGGCAAGGTCTGGTCACATAAGAAACTGAGGGTTCTAGGTTGAAGAAATTGAATCCCATTTGATGAATATTCTATTTGTTGTGGTGTTTTTGGTCGATCCCAAAAATCTTTGCCACATTTTATGAATCAAAGGCACAAATTGTTTGAGGGTGTCGTAACAAGTGCCTTTGGAGTCAATAACCCAATTTTTCAAGTAGGTAAATCGCTTCATTACAATAAACCCTTTACCTTTTTTTACTAGTGCCTTTTATCAGCGTTGTAATAATTTAAGACGAAATCGTCTTGAAATTTTTTGCTTAAAATAAATCTTTAACCTTTTTTTTCACCAGAAAAAACCAACAATATTATATTAGATATAAGAGAATGTTTACATATATCATAATTCACATGTCCATCCACGTTCAATTGGAATGTTCTATTGCAAAAAAAAGTTTACATCAAAATACCTCCACTGTTTAAGAAAGTATCCCAATACTTATATAACTAAAAAGAAACCCAAAATAGAAAAGGTAGTTATCATCAGTGTTCCACATATTCCTCTTACCAAAAAATATATTGCAACCCGACAGTCCATGGGTTGTAGAAACATGAAACAATTCTTAGTGAATGGAAAAAATTCCACCATACTGATAGATGGAATTTACATAGAATTTGTATTGTACCATACCAAAAGGAAAAAAAAGACCATCCTTGGATAACTTGTCGGCAACCAAATTGAATTCCATGTGTGTATGTGTAATTGTCAAATCAATGAAGTGTTCCATGATTTTTCAAATTCTACCAAACCATTTGAAAAGGAGTGGCGGGTAGAAAGAAGATCTATTAGAAACCCACTCAACAAACGCTTGTGAATCTTCGAAGACTTCCAGCTCTGCCAACCCAAACTTACATCCATAGAAAAGAAGGCCCCAAAGTGATAAAAAAATTCTCGTGTATTTGTCCCAATACCCCAATTCCAACATATATGGTACATAATTCCCAACTGAATGCTGATGTAGGCTCCACAACCACAAATCCCATTCTTAGTTTCACCATCAATGTAAACCCACAGAAAGGGTGTTAAAGTTAGTCGAGGAGAAATTAGTCTCAATGGAAATTTTGGAAAATAAATACCCCCCTGGACCAATTAATGACCCCAAGGGACTCCTTCATGGTCGAATTCAAAATTCAAATATGTTACCAACTCCACCAACCAAAATGAATGCACTTACCTAGTAGTAAAGATCCTCGGGAACCCCCCTATCGACCAATACCAAACCAGAGAGGAGCAAGAAGATCCATAGGAACAAAGGTTCAGAAGAAAGACCATGTAAAACAACCAGCTAGTGTGTCTCAGATAGACCACAAACAAGACCAACAAGTAGCAGCTAAGATCCTCGAAAATCCCCTAATCGAACAATCCCAAACCAGAGAAGGAGCAGGAAGATCCATAGGAGCAAAAGTTCAGAAGAAAGACCATGTAAACAACCAACTAGTGCATCTCAGATAGACCATGGAGTAGACCAACAATTAGAGTGGAAATAAATTGTTATTAGTGTACCTTGAAACAAAAAAGAACAGTAGAGATCCTTGATATCATCCAGAATCAGGATAAAAATTGAACCTAACTCAGATAATTATGCTTAGACGTATTTCACCCAACATCACCAGCAATTGCACCAACGAAGGAAACATTTAGTCCATCCACTTCCACACTTGCAGCCAAAACTACTGCCCTCGTGAATTTTGTGACTAATGCTTCCACAATCCAATCTTTTATTCTCAGCATCTGCTTCTCGCAAAAGTTGTCATAGAGATTTTGAAGTAGGAATATTGTTTGCCAACGAATATTTTGTAATTTGCCTCCACCATCCATCAGGTGAATCTAATCCATGTTGCTGATGATAATCAAGAGTTCCAACATAACAATGTGTTGATAATAACAATCAACAAATATAATTAGCGTTCAAAATAAATGAAACAATAAAAAATACATATTAAATGCAATCGATGGAGACCCTAAAAAGTACTCCAACTATGTTACTTCCTATCCATGTTCAGCAAAAGTGCCTCCATCGCTCTCACCAAGCACCTCTGTTGTCAGCCTTCATCACCCTAAATCCCATTAGTTGTTGTTGGCCTTCATTGCTCTACTTCCTGAAGAACCCACTAACAACATAAAGATAGACCCCTAATCCTTTCCCTTTATCTTTTTTATTAACGCCTTGTATCAAAAACTTTACGACAAAATTTTTATTTTGTCTTAAAATCCCCCTCCATGTAGCAGTGTCGAATGCAATGACATACAAGTTGACTATAGTTGTATCAACAAAGGTCGAAGGGAAAAAATAGGAATTGATGTCGAGAAAATTTGTCGCATTCTTCAAAGTTGTCTATCCCATCAAAACGAAGAGCCCAACAAAAAATTGTCTTTATATAAGATAATGTGAATGGTAAGTAAAATAACAGCCTCGGTATAGGCACGACATAGTAGTACCCTCCAAGCTAGCAGATTTAGGGAGCATTATCAGGGTCAATTTTGCAAGTGTTAGATAATATTGTCTTAAATTGATATGGTTTTGTCTTAATTGTTAATTGTTTTAAATGAGTTTCGTCTTAATTGTCATTGTCTTAAGTGGCCATTGTCTTAAATATAAAGTTTCGTCTTAAAATTATTTTGTCTCAAATTATTTTTGTCTTAAACTATTTTTGTCTTAAATATAAAGCTTTGTCTTAAAATATTTTTGTCTCAAACTATTTTTGTCTTAAATATAAAGTTGTCTTTAAATATTTTTGTCTTAGATATAAAATTTTATCTCAAACTATTTTTTGTGTTAAATATAAAGTTGTCTTAAATTTTTTTGTCTCAAAATTTTTTTATCTTAATTAAGACAATTCAATTGATATTAAATTTTAATGTAAAATAACTAAAATAAAAAGACTTTTTAAGACAAGATTTATTTTGTCTTTAAAAATTGTCTTAAAAATACCCTTTTTATAATAGTGATTTGTGATGATTGTAGCTAATTTGTAGTTTTTGTACTTAGGATTTATCAATACAATGGTTGGTATAATATATCTCATAATAAACTTTTGTTCAGCAAATTTGTATTCGGTTAATATATCATTCATCAAATATAAGGAGAACAAAGAAAACGTAATATTATATCAAAATTTTTTATTGTTAGTAAATTTAAAAACAAATATAAATTAAATAATTTATAATATAACATAAAATAAGAATAACATGTCTTTTAACAAAAATGAAATTGGACAAATAATTACTTAGAACTTGAACATCAAATCACAAAACAAAACATTATCTCATCCATTAATGACATTGTACTTTTGAAAAAAACCAATTAAACATTTATTAATTTTAAAATTCCTTTAAACTAAATTTTAGATTTTTCTTATTTGAATAAATTATTAATTTTTAAATTAACATTAAAACTATAAATGCATTCATGGTTAAAGTGAAGAAACATTACAGATATGGTAAAAGTGAAAACACATTATAGGTAATGAATTCATGATTAAAGTGAAAAAAACATTGCTCTAATTCCAATGTTTTATTTTTTTATTAAAATAACCATATGTCTAAATTACCTTACATTTTCGTTTCACCACCGTTGCAGAAGATAAGCTCGTTGGTAAAATAGGTCAACCCTAAACCAGACAATGAAACACAGAGGGTAGATAATTATAGGAATATAGTATAGATAATCATAGGAATATAGTAAAGTTGTTTTTAGTGTGGTTTTTTGGAATTTTTAGAGTTTAATTTTTCAAAAAAACCAATTTAAATAATACAAATCAAAATTTCATTTCAAATTTTTTTAAAAATTACACTAAACATAATTCCAACTCAATATCATGAAATGGAAAAATAAATGATATTTATTACATGGATAATCTCACGTTATATTTATTAGATGGATAATCGGAGAAACACACGAGATATTTATCAGATGGATAATCGGAGAAACACGCGATGTTTATTGCAAATAGCGGACAAGGCAACACACTGTTTAGCAGGCTTTGCTGCAACGACATTTTTTCTGCCCCAGCAGATGCTTGCGGTGGCAGCTGCCGTCCTTAAATCCTTCAGATATGCAAATGGTTTTGCAGTTGGAATTGTGGCAGTGTCCCTTATACTTCTGGCTAGACGCCTTACATATTCGGGCCTCTCCCTCTCCTGAAACACCCTCCACCCGCATCTCTGAGAATATTGCACCACACAACAACAACGGTACAAATGGGCAACAGATAGATTAGTGCAAGAAAGCAATGAATGAAGAAATGAGAAAGTGCAATAATAATAATAATACCCAGAGTGATGAGAAATATGAAGAGAAGAACAAACGCAACACGACCCATCCTCCTCTTCTCCATATCGCTCGCTGCTTCTACTCTACTGGATATCTGCAATAATCCAACACTATTCCCGTGCCTTACAATCGGCCCGCCTGAGGATGATGAGCTTGTGGTTGTTGAGAGGAAGGCAAGCATGAGCGCTTATTTATAGGGACTATTTCCACATCATTCCACCACCTATTTACTCAGTCAGCGCCTATGTATGAGTAAATAGGTGGTGGAATGATGTGGAAATAGTCCCTATAAATAAGCGCTCATGCTTGCCTTCCTCTCAACAACCACAACCTCAACCTCAGGCGGGGCGATTGTAAGGCACGGGAATAGTGTTGGATTATTGCAGATATCCAGTAGAGTAGAAGCAGCGAGCGATATGGAGAAGAGGAGGATGGGTCGTGTTGCGTTTGTTCTTCTCTTCTCATTATTGCACTTTCTCATTTCTTTATTCATTCATTGCTTCAATGATAGACTAACTAATCTAATGTGTGTGCAGTTGTTTATAATGAGATTTTTTGGAAGTTTTTCCGGTGGGTTTTTCTGGTTGGCAGCAATTTGTTGGAATCGCAAGTTTGATAGCTGCACAATAAAAGCGTCCCAGGGATTTTTGAAGGTGCTGAATCCAAATATGTAGTTAAAAAACCATTTTAACTACAACAAATCAAAATTTAATCTCAATTTCTTCAAGATTCCGTGACCAAAATCTCCAAAAAAATCGCATTACAGACAACTCCTTTATGTGTATCAGCTTCGCGTGTTTCTCCAATTATCCATGTAATAAATATCACGTGAGATTATCCATGTAATAAACATCATGTATTTCGTGACGTGAGATTGCCATGTTCCAATCCATGTAATAAATTATCACGTGAGATTATCTACCGTCTCTCTTTCATTGTTTGGTTTAAGGTTGATCTATTTTACCAACGAGCTTATCTTAATGGTGAAACGAAAATGTCCAAGTAATCTAGAGATATTGTTATTTTAATGTCAAGGTTATGTACAAAAGTTGATTATGCGATACATTATACTTAGCAATAAATTCCAAGTACTAAAACCATAAATGAACTACAACCCGCACAAATTCCTCATCATCATGTGACTCTTAAGGAATTGAATATAGGTGGAGGAGATTATAATAACCATTCACCGACCATCAAAGATAACTCTAATTAACAAATTATAACTTTATATACTAGAACAAAAACAAATTAAAAATATTTCAATTTTATTACCATTTTATATCTTTAAACCAAAATAAATTTATGTGTTTTTGTTAATATCAAAATATGTTTTATATATAGAGCCTCTAGGTGAGTTGGATATGTGTTTCATAGAAAATGGCATAAGGGGAGAGCTATGAGGATATGTAGAGCTAGGGGCTTCCTAGTTTTGACTACAAACCCCTACCAAAATTAAAGAGTTTGCCTGTTAAAATAAAAAATAAAAAATAAAACATCATTTAGGGTTTAAAAACAGCGCCAGAAGTTCATGACCCTAAAAACCACCAAAAATAATAAACTGTGCTACAATTAAGGAAACTAAAAGAAACAATGTCGGGGGTGAAAGTGGAATAGGAGGGTGGCCAGCGATATCCACCTAGATCATATAGGAAAACCCGTAACCTACTAAATGGGTTTGCAGTCGAAGGTTGTAATCCTTGGATAGATCTTTCTAACAAGGTATCATATGCGTCAAACGGAGATTGTATGCCAAAGTTACGACCCTCAGAAGTTGATGTACTAACTAACCCCAATGGGGCCCACAAACGTTTGACGCTTCATCTCCTAGAGTTAGGTTTTTAGATGTTTAAGGTTTTCCCTTGTTTCTCAATAATAAAAAGGCCTTTGAGCCTCATTATAACACAGTTTATAGGCATGTAGTTGTCATATCTATTCTCAGAGATAAGCTACCATCACCCGAGCTAGTTTATTTCCATTTTGCATGCAAACACTTTTCAATATTTTGATATTAATGAATTGAAGTTCATTTTTCGTTGTAGCTATGTGTTTCTATTTGAATTTGTATTTCGTTTTTTCCTTCCTAAATCTAAATCAGTAGTATCAAAGTAGTTTTCTCTTTCTCTTTTTTTTCTGTGCATCTCCCCAATGAGGTCGGGGTATAAGGAGTTAAGACTTGAATTGATTGAATCTTTGTAAGGCTAGCCTTGCAAACCCCGACGACCTTTTATGGCTGAAGAAAAGGGAGCAAGAGATCCTTTCAAAATGTTGCTCAAAGAATCCCTTGAGCAACAAAGGAACTAGGTGATGGATAAATTTTCCCAGATCTTTCAATGGGTATCAACAGGTGAGCATCTTCATCCGACAACCGCCCTGGGGGAACCACACCCTTAAAGGTACAAGTTAACTTCAGCATCCCTATATTTGAAGGCCAGATAGATGCAGATGCTATAGATAAATGGTTTAATCTACTAAAAGGATATTTTTTGTGCATATTTTTTGTAATAAGGAAAATGTTACTTTTAAAAGCCGAGAAATTGGCAATTTGTGAAATCAATTGCAAGAGACTGACATAGAATTTGAGGAATGCAAAAGATTTTTTTTGTTACAAATGCATCTGCCTTTAGCCCCATAGGATTTTTTATAATTAATGACATCTTTGCATGCATTTGTGTGTTGATGGCTTGCATTGTAAAACAAATGTCCATCATAGTAAAAATTGTTAAAGCTGCACTTTTCATATATCCACTGTGAGTAGAATAGGGAAGGTTATAAAAAATAAATAGAGGGTTGTTCTTTCCCAATATGTGTACCTATTGCGATCCCAAATCCATTTATAAAATCATTTCATAATAGGGGTTGGCTTACATTTTTATTGAACTAAGGGGACATTGGTATAAATACAAGACAACCCTTAGGTGTTTTTTTCTCAACAAACACCTTTTTAGCCCACCTTTTTAAGGAAATAATTTTTTTTAATTTAACACATTCGTCTACTTTTAGTTTTCTAATTTTAGACTTAAAAAATCTTGTTGTGAAAATAAACTACAAGGTTACCTTCTAAATGTGAAACTCCTGCATAGTTGACCAAAATGCAAGCCCAAGTCTTATCCTTATGTATTTTTAAGTGCTTTCAGTTGTAGAGAATATATTTCCTCCTACCATGGTCTTAAACACGTCCATATTTGTCTTATAACATTTGCATGAGGTCCATAACTTTATATATTTTTCTAATAACTATAAAAATGGACCTAGAAAAATGTCATCCATGAGCTTTATAGAGGCATTTTTTAAAACAAAAGATCATATACCTGGAGGTATATATGTATTTGAAAAAAAACCTCCTTCAGAATTTTAAATTCATTCTAAGTTTTCAAGAGGAGTTTTTTCAAAATTGGTATTCCTCAGTTTGTAACTGAATTTCACTAGTTCAATAAAATGCACGCCCAACCCTCATTCTTGAGTATTTTTTCGTGATCCCAGTGGGTTTTTTCGTTCAATTTGACACCTTTTCTTACTTTTATTTTTCTAATTTTGATTTAAAAATTCTTGTTATGTAAATATGCTACAAGGTTACCTTCTAAATCCAAGACTCCTAGCAGTTCAACATGATGTCATTTGACAATTCCCCACATTTAGCATGACATCATCCTAGAATCTTGTTAGTTTAGTCCTCACATGAGTCATAGTAAAGCTTGTTTCAAAGGATTTCAGGGACCCATTTTTGGATTTTTTATAAGTTAACTGATCCAGGTGGATATTGGTGGCCATTTACTGATTCTATTTGGACCCCCAACATTGTTTATTTCCATTTCCTGTTGGACATTTGATGGTATGAAGGTGATTGGCTGTGTAAGTGTTGGCATTGATGTCAAACAAGGCTCAGCCTGATGATGGGGCTTCATGCCTTGGTGGTTGTGATTCCATCTAGGTAGAGACTTTGGAGCCATATTTTGAGGCATAATATGGGCTTAATGGCTAATCAAACTCCTTTCATTGCAAAGTGCTCTGGAAGATATTTCCAATGGTATGCAGAAGTCTAGAAATGGAATTGTGGTTCGAGGGATATGGCCTGCTAAATTTCAGGATGATTCAGGCCTTGTGCAGTGAGTTATATCGAAGATCAAAGGTCCTGACATATCGACTATTAGGGGATTCAAGGTTCAGTGCATAGTGTGAGTAAAATTCCGATTAGCAATTTGCAATATCGCATATAGGAGGTCCCAAAAAAACGCAATCGACGATTGGAAGATCAGTGGTGTAGTGCAACAACAATGTGTGATATGTGATTTGTGATATTGCATATGGGAGGTCCCAACAGTCACCACACAATGGAACATCAGAGATTGACGATTGGAGCTTTCATATACGATAGCCATTGGAATTCATTGATAAGTGAACGTCGATTGAGGCATTCTTTCTTTAAATGTCAAGATTTGAACCTCCAATGTTAAATCACTAGGAGAGCCGAAAATATTTTTACAAAGAAAATTGCTACAAAACCAAGCATGGCAGGCCTATTTCTCTCTCCTTTGGGATGACACGTGGAGTTGTTTGGTTGTATCTGATAAGGACAAGTGGAAGCATCATATGAACTCCGATGTGGACACATGACAAGATCTATTTGGTTTCGATAAGGCCAAGTGGTTGTGACATCAGCATGACATGCCGGTACAGAAGGGCACGTGGTTGGCATTTTCGACGATTTTGGATGGCCTAATGGGCCATATCCAGGTGACACGTGTCACCAATCATAAAGTGCCACGTAGTAGGATATGACGTCACATCGACAATCGAAGTCAGTGGTTTCTGATGGTTGGCACATTAGCCACATTTGGAAACCACCGATTAGAGGGCTCTGATATGAGGGCTAGCATGTGGTCGTGAAGTCTTAAGGAAATGAAGGCTATGGGTGAATATAGGGGCCTATCAACAATCGAAAATCAATGATTCGTGGTTGTTGGCATATGGACAACAAGTGAAAAACATCGATAAGGGGGCTTCAATGGTGTTAACACTTGGTTATGGAACACACAAGAAACCAAGGGCTTAGAGCTTTAACAAAAGAAAAGGGCCCTCGACAAAGAGCTGAAAGAATTAGTGCCTTGAGGCCAAGCCCCCAGTCACCACCATCGGTCCTATGGTGAGAAGTGTGCGGTAAGGGTTGAGCGGAAGGAGCTTGAAAACCAGAGATCAACAATTGCAGATTTTTGGTTGCTGGTACATTAGAAACGATGAAAAATACAGATATAGGGGCTCCGATATGGTTGGCGCTCGGTCACCGAACCAAGTCCTATGGTGGAGATATATCAAGGATCTAATGCAAAAGGGGTTACTCTTGATTGGTGGTCAAAAATCGACTATTTCATAGTGTTACACAACTACACAACACTACGATGAAAAGCATTAATATGATGGTATAGGGAGCCATTAAGATGTATGAATTAACGGTTGTGGTTTTGGGTGCTGAACTGTAAGTTTGACGATCAAATACCTCCTGTGCACACATTGTAAATATAAATGAAGAATAGAGACTCTATGAATGTGTACAGCTAAATATCTATGATTCATAAATAAGCATGGCGAGTCTCTAAGAAATGTGTAAGGGGGCTAAAATTAAATACACATCATGGAGAGTCAGCAGTGAGACAAAGAAGTGATCATCACCCATTCTTATGATTTTAATGCAGTGATAGAAATGGGGAAAGCATAGAACAACAAAATAATGGGGTGCCATGCCAAGGGTACATGTTTGAGCAGAGTTGATGGTGATAATGGTTACATCGAGCCAAGTGCAGCACTAGAAAAAACTAAAAAATGACATTGAGATGAATGGGGGTGTGTGAGCATACTGGCGAGAGAGCAGAGGAGTAAGCTATATATTGGAGCAGAGTGTTGCAAGGGTAGTGATGTGGTGAAACAATGGATAGCCCTGTGTAGAGAAAGAAAAGTATAGAGCAATTGTTGTAGTGGGCAGTAAAAGGAAGGTTGCCACAAGTGTTCATAAAGCAGAGTGCATAAGTTGAATCTGCAAACAGCCATTAAGTTGGTATTTTACTTGTAATTTGTATGGCTCTATTTTCAATATGAAAATTGTATGAAACAGCAAAACAATGGCAATGATAGGTTGGTGTTTGTACATTTATGAGGTTGGCGCCTCTTGGCAAGTTGGTTCTTACTTAAAAAAGAGAGTTGGTGCCTCCAGTGAGTAGGTACTCATAAACAAACAAATGTAATTAAGTTGGTTCTTAAATCACATCATAAAACAAGCAACAAATTGGTAGTTTTTCCCTCTAGGTTTCCACGTTAAAACACTGTGTCAGATGTATGTTGATCATGAGATTGTTGTTTGAGTATGCGTTCTGAAAGTTTATAGATTTACTTCTTCATGAATGAATGATTTGAAATATGAAAGAACATAAGAAGGAACTATAAGCACAGTAAGGAAAGAAAATTAATAATTTCCTAAATTACTAATTCACCCCGCCCAGAACCACCCCCCCCCCCCCCCTCTTTAGCAATTCCTTATTGCCAAAAATTAGTATTGTAGCCAAGTTCCCAGTAATATTTTAACCACTGGAAGTTAGATCCTTAAGGAATTATGAATAGGCAAGGGAGTCAAGAATTTTACTCGAATAGGGTATTGGTCTTTGATAGAGCCAATTATGCCTTTTGGAAAGTAATAATGGAGACATATCTTATGTCCTTGCGGGTAGATGTTTGGACCTCAGTACTAGTAAATTACAATGTCCCAGATATTCCCCCCATATATGCAGATGGAAATAAATTGTATCTAAGCATTGGTAATGCCATACATGCCATTCTTGTTGGTCTCATTAAGTTAGAACTTGTGAAGGTTATGTAATGTAAGTCTACTTATGAGATGTGGGAGAAGCTTCACCAATGTCATGAAGGAGATGACAAAGTGAAGCAAGCAAAAAATCATACCTTCAGAATGAGGTTTGAAACCTTGAAGATGACTGAGAATGAAAGCATAGTTGAGTACTTCCTCAGAGTTAATTAAGTAGTTAATATGATTAGAGGACTTGGTGAGGAATTCAAGGAAGAGTTGATCGTTCAAAAGGTATTAAGATCTCTACCCATGAGATTTAATGCCAAAATCTTAGCTATAGAGGAAATGGTCAACCTAAAGGATATCAAGATGGATCAGCTACCTGGTACTCTCGTAGCCTATGATATGAAAGTAGGAATGGAGAAATTTGAACCAAAGTAAGTTGCATTCAGAGTATCCAATGAGGCAAGGAACACAGAGTTCATCAAGACTTCTCTATCAGTGAATCTGAACAGGATCTGGCTCAACTAGCTAGAAAACTGAAGCATGGCTCTGGTAAATATAAAGGGAAGTTACCCTTTAAGTGTTTCGACTGTGGAGAGTTGGACATTTCTCTTCCAAATTCCCTTACAAATAGAGGGCTGAAAGAGAAGAACCTATGAAATTTACAAATAAATCTCAAAAATTTCAAAAGAAGACACCCTATAAAAAGAAGGGGTTCTACTCCAAAGAGGATAGTTCAGACTTGGAACCAAAATGTGAAGACTCATCAGAAAATGAGTCAAATAAGTATCTTCTTATGGCCCTTGAAACAGACTCCAAGAAATAGGGTCTTATGGACTCTGAAGAGGAAGAAGAGGAAGGAGTGGTAGACCTTGAGGGGGAACTCATCAGTGCCCTTAACGAGTGAAAAAGAAAGGAAGAAAAACAAGCAGTTGAAGGAATAGTTGCAGCATGCAGAAGAAGAAATGTATAACTCATATAATGAGTTTGCATATCAGAAAGAAAAACTTGAAGAGGTTATCAAGAGATAGGATAGTCTAGCTCTTCTACTGAAAGAAGAAAAAGGAAATTGTGGGAAGATAGAAGAGGAGAACAAGTAGCTGAAACAAGAGCTACTCAAGCTGAAAATGGAAATGACCTCAAAAATATACAAAGGTGATTTTCTATCTTTAAAGTTTGAGTTGGAGGAAGCTAGACAGTAAGAATAGGTACTTCAAGATATGATTCAAGAATGGGAAGAAAACTGACAGTATCTTGAAGAAGAGGTGGTCTCTCTAAGAACTTACCTTGAGAAAGAAAATACTGAGAAGGGTCTAAGTCAGAGATTTGTTGAAGGGACTAGAAGACTAAATCAGATTCTGAATTGTGGAAGGCCCACAAGAATCAAAACGGGAATCGGGTACTCAAAAGAGAAAGAATATTCTATCAAGAAGAAGAAGATAAACTTTAGGTCCATGGTAGTTGAAGAACCACAAATTCATAGGAGGAATCATCATGAAAGAGTTCATGAAGAGAAAAAATCAATCAGACAAAGAGGAGATCGTCGATGGAGGACGAGTCAAACAGACAATCAACCAAGGTATTTCTCTACTAAACCTCATAATGTTTTTGAAAATAGGCGTGCATACTTATTTTATGGGCACTGCAACATGTGTTATATATTTGGACACAAAGCTATTAATTGTAGAAGTGTCAAAGTTGAAAGAGATGAAAATCTTAGGTTTAATTCACACCGGACTGCTAAGTTACAAGATTCCTCTTTTAGGATTCAGAATGCCTTCACTCCCCTACAAAGCAAAGTTGAATGTTTTAATGTAACAATTTCGGGCACAAGGCCAGTGAGTTTAGAAGCAGGTTTGAATGTCTGTCTAAATCTCAAACTAACAGACAGACTCACATAAAAAAGGATAAAATAACATGGAAACAAAAGACCAAAAAGAGCATGCCATGTGGGCTCACCTTATTAGCACATGATAAACAAAAAAAATGGCATGTAGACACTGATTGTTCCAAACACATGACTGGAGATAAGAGAAAGTTTTTTTCACTAAAAGAAAAAGACATATGAGGCAATGTCACCTTTGGCAACAATGCTCTAGCAAGAATCAAAGGGAAAGGAGTGGTCAGTCTTGATTAAAAGATAGAAGCACAAAACGTGTTGTATGTGGAAGGCCTCAAACACAATTTGCTAAGTTTTAGTCAGATGTTGGACAACGCTTATCATGTGACCTTCCAATCTAAATATTGTGATATTCGGAATATAAAAAATGGAAAACTAGTGGGGAAGGCAGTCAAGACTCACAATAACATTTATGTGTTCGATGACTCAAGGGTCAGCTATTACTTGAGAAAAACCAGCGAAGCATGACTATGGAATAAGAGGCTCGAACACATGAATTTTTATATATTGATATGGATAATCAATATATGCATGGTAAGAGGATTACCTAGATTGTCAAGGACTGATAGTACCCTCTGCAAGTCATGTCAGTTTGGAAAGTAGGCTAGGACTCATTTCAAAATGAAAGAGTTCTCCTCATCCAAACCTCTGGAGCTTATTCACACATATATTTGTGGCCCCACAAGAACAAAAACATCAAAAGGATAAAGGTACATCTTGTTGTTCATTGATGATTACACGAGGGCTACTTAGATTCTCCTCCTAAAAGAAAAGTCAGAATCATTTGAGCACTTCAAGAAGTTTAAGGCTTAGGTAGAGAAAGAGAAATATTTGAAGATGAAATGCTTGAGATCAGACAGAGGGGAAGAGTTCACCTCAAAAGAGTTTGAAGAATTATGTGAAGAGAAAGGTATTAGAAGGTAGTTCTCAGTAGCCAAAACTCCTTAGAAAAATGGAATTGTGGAGAGGAAAAGCCGAATAATTCATGAAATGGATAGAGCATTGTTAGATGAAGTAGGAGTGGCTCACCACTTACGGGGAGAAGAAACTTAGGAAGCAATGTAATTCTCAAACAGAACTCATCTTAGGCCTGACAATGAAAAAACTATATATGAGTTATGGAAGGGTATACCTGCATCATTTAAACACCTCAAGTGTTTGGGAGAAAGTGCTTCATTAAAAGAAATGAAAAGAACCTTGGGATGCTTGAATCACACACTAATGAAGGAATACTACTTGGATATTGTATTCAGAGAAAATGGTATAGATGCTATGACAAGAGGACAAGAAAGATAGAATACTGCATTAACATAGTGTTTGATGAAGTAGGCTTACAACCTCAACCCTCCGAAAGTAACTTGGACTCAAATGATGAAGATAGACTAGAGTTGAGGGACACAAATCTGAATGAAACAAATTGAGACAATGAAGGTAAGGAAGAAAGCACATCTTCAAGGCCAAAAACTCCTTCCATGTATGTGCAAAAAGAACATCCTGAGAGTCAGATTCTTGGATATCAAAGAAAGGGTGTCCAAACCAGAAGGAGACTCATGGGAAATACAAATCATGCAAATTTGGATCTACTATCACAAATAGAACCCAAAAACATATATCAAGAAAGTGAATATAAGTTCTGGGTGAAAGTCGTTAATGAAGAGCTAGACCGAATTGAAAAGAATGACACATGGGATCTTTTCCCAAGACTAAAAGAGAAAAATTTTATTGGAACCAAGTGGGTTTCAAGAATAATCTAAATGAAACAGGTCAAGTAATTAGGAACAAAGCTCAGTTGGTTTGAAAAGGGTATGCCTAGATAGAAGGGGTAGAATTTCGAAGAAAACTTTGCACCAGTAGCTCAACTAGAAGCCATAAGAATATTCCTTTCTCTTGCCATTCATAAGAACATCAAATTTTATCAGATGGATGTAAAATCTACCTTTCTCAATGGAGACTTAGAAGAGGAGGTTTACATTGAACAACTTGAATTTTTTTTGCTCTCCTTTGATGAAGGGCTTGTATGCAAATTAAAGAAGGCTTTGTATGGTTTAAAATAGGCCCTTAGAGACTGGTATGAAAGGTTGGATAAGCATCTATAGTAACAAGTTTTTAAGAAAGGCTCGCTTGACAACAATCTCTATGTAAAAATATGAAGATGATCATCTAGAGATAGTGGTTGTGTATTTGGATGACATCATATTTGGCAGGGATGTGGAGAAGTTGGGACATCGGTTGGGACAATGGAGATGCAATGCCACAGGTAAATCAGGCTAAATACAGATTTATGATAGGAAGCTTATTGTGTCTAACATCTTCAAGGCCATATATCATGCAAGTAGTGGGAATTGCGGCAAGATTTCAAGCTTGTCCATGAGAAAGTCATGTGGTGGTTGTTAAGAGGATTTTCAAATATCTTCAAGGTACACCAAAATATGGGTTGTAGTATCCCAAGAGTAAAGGCTTCAATCTAAAGGCCTACACAGATGCAGATTGGGCTAGAAGTCTAGATGACAGGGAGATTACTTCTGGCGTAGCTTTCTTTTTGGGTGACTGCCTAGTATTGTGGGTTAGCAAGAAGAAGGGCTCCATCTCTCTATCGACTGTTGAAGCAGAATTTATTGTTGTTGCAACTTGTTGTACATGGATTCTATGGATGAAGCAAACCTTAAAGGATATACAGGTAGAGTTTCCTAATCCCATTCCAATAATGTGTGACAACACTAGTGCAATCAGTGTTGTTCATTCAATTTAATGTCTTTAAATTTCTTACATAAATTATCGACCGGAGTTGGTAAAATTGTGAAGTACAAGTGCACTATATATGCTAGAATCATTTTTGAGTTTATTAAGATGATGATTGTGTTTGTTTTAAGGATTTTCTTTATTCCTATGTTCCTAATGAAATTGAAGATTTACAACTAATTTCCTACAATCAATTCTTGAAAAGAAAAGTAAGACAAGCTATCATGATCCTATTGAACTCACTAATGTTAGTTTCAAAAGAATTATTATGCAAGGTGATGGAAAATAAAAAACTACTTTGTAAATTCTATAAAAACTTCTTTAAGATAAATTGTATTTCTAAAAAGAACTAAAAAGAAGGTTATTCTAAAATGTATGAATAAATTACTTATGTTCTAGAAAGATAATTATTTCTGCTCTAAAAATAAGAGTTACTTCTATTCAAGAATAAATTTATAAGCAATCTATGTTAAGATTTATATACAGTGCAATTAACAATTCTACTTGAAATAATAAAGCAAAAACAGAAGGAATGTGATTTGATCAAACGTATTTTCTATGAAAAGAAGAGGATTATGTACGTAGCTCTATTTTATAAATCATACAAATGATTGAAATTGGTAGACAGAAAACGAAAGACTATAAACAAATAACTGCAAAGAAATTGAATCTACGAAAATGCAATTCTGAAAATAACGAAAATGAAATGAACTTAGATAAAATAAAATATTGAACATCTATTGTATGCAGGGGCCCTCCACAAAACAGCAGGTTTTAAGACTTTAATTCAACAGCTAATTGTGCATGAGATTGATGAGAATACTTCTTCAATTTAAAAGGATCAGAGTTGTATAACTTCAAACTATCAATTAAATATTACATATGCATCCCTGCTTTCTGTGTATAGAGTTATATATATAGAATTCATCCTCAACAGATTGAGACTTTTATGCCTTAAAAGCTTAAAACAGTCCTAATATAAATTCTAATCTATAATGAAGTAATAACGTTTCTCGACAATTTTCTCTTTGGAAAGTAAATCAGAGAGTCGTGATCTATCTAAACTCTCGTTGCTCTGTTATCCATGTATTGACCTGCTTCTTTGACTGCACCACTGGGTGATTCCCTTAATTTGGATTGGGAAAATAGGAGGAGATCAATTCCTAGCTTCCCATGTGCTTCTTTGATTGGATGGCGTATTAGAATCTGACAAACCATCGAGATAGTTGTGGAATCATGAAACAGCTGCAGAATCGTGTTAATTCTGTAGCTATTACAATATTTTAACTTAATGATAAGGAACATTAATAAATATGAAAAATAATACATTTGAGTACCTTACTATGTAAAAATTTATAGTTTATTGTTTATTTAAGTTGATATCAATGATGAAAAGAGAAAAAATGGATGGAAATGGTGTAAGAAACAAAATAATCATGAGACTCTACATCCCCCCATGTTGAGGTCTTTGCATGTCCTCATGCAAAACAAAAAACTAATGTCTCATGTTTAATTACTGCATTTATTTTGAGACCTTTGCAAGTACATCAAACTTCATCCTTTTCCCTTTCTTTCTGACCACTGCGATCCTTGGATTTTTCATGAGAATCTTTTACTTTAGGTTTATGACTTGTCTTTGTAAAGCTCTATTTTTCTACTTCACCTTCTTGTTTTTCTTATACCACAGACTTAGTTGTAAAAGGATGTTATCACTCTTATCTATTTGGATTTCACTCTATGCCTTTAGGGTTTGATTCTCCTTCTGGATGTACCTGTTTAGTGTCTCTAGCTTGAAAATTTCTTGTTTTAAAACATTTATTGTTGGAGGTTCTTGTGGTTTACTAAACTGGACTTCCTCTTGATGTAAAGTTGATGTTTTTGCCGCATCTCTTTTCTGCAGAGACTCAACATAATCATAAATCTCATGTTGTACAGGATCGATTTTAGGTGTTCTTCAGCCTAGGCTCTAAGGAGGTGTGATGAAAATTGAAAGAAATCCTTGAATATTTCTCTGCTTCTAAGTCGATATGCTATGTACCTTTTGAAGGCAGTTCTTTGTTGTTGGATTGAATCTGGTACTTCTTCTTAAGCTTGTCATAGGAGGCATTTGAATTTTTTCTTTCTTCATTTCTATCTTAGGCCTTTTTGTTTTGAGTGTGCTCTCTGACTTTTTGTTGGCTTTCTTACTTCTAGCATCTTTCTTGTTTATATTCTCTAAATTTTATGCAAGAGGAATGTCATCCTCTAATGGTTCTTGTGATTGTTGTTGTTCGTGTTCCACTGGTTCTTCAATTTTTCTCATTCTACCTCTCTTGGCTTTACTACTACTCGATTGTTCTTGTTCCATTAGTTATTCAATTTTTCTTTTTCTCGCTCTCTTGGCTTTGTTGCTACTTGGTTGTTCTTGGGTATCTTCCTTAAAATGATTCCTTACTAAAAAACTTTCCCAATTATCACCCATATTTTTAAGATGAAATTCAACAAGGATTTTAACAAGACCATGGTGGTACATGGTATACTCTATAAACTAAATTTTCCTTTGAACATTCCTTGACATCTTTCTTAGACTATTAAGTAAGAAATATGGGAGATTTATTTCATTATTTTCAATAAAATTCATCAGCGGTCAAATATGATAGAAAAACATGCATCCAAGCCTCCCTTCGCAAGTAACAAATTTTTGAATTATCAGAAGTAAATTTCTCCACTTACTTTTCAATGTTGTGCTCGAAATTCCCTTCTTGAAATGGTGGTATCCATGTTAGGGTTCTTCATAAAAACCTTCCAGTCTTCCCTCTCAATACCTCTATTTTTAAACCACTTTTCCCCAATTCAAGGCAATCCAGTTGCCTTCAGCAACAAAGGATTTTGTCACTGTAATTTTATGTCCCCTATCTCGACTTCCACCCCATCAAAGGCTTTGGCGAAGGATTCGGTCATTTTTTGTGGAAATCGTCAAATTTTTCCACAAACTCTAGCCTCTGCAATTTCTGCAACAATTATCTTGTCTGTGGATATCCTTCTAAAAAAATTCTTCCTACTGGTTGTATTTTGACTATAACTCCCATGGTTGAGAAGCTTTGTCTCAAGAATGTTTGTTTAACAAGGTATGAGGGTTTCAAAGGGTTTCAGAGTGATGAGGACGGGAGTGTAAGTGGTAAGGGTATAAAGAAGTGTGACAGAATCTAACTATTGAGAGCATGAATGAGCATGATTTGGGCGATCGGATCAATAAAATAGGGATGTGGATTGGAGCATAAGTATAATGATGACGAGGGAATGGTGGATTAGATCCGATTTGACACAATACTATCAACTCTTAGTAATAATGATTTTGAATTTGGTAGTACGATGTCTATATAATTCATATGATCACTATTATCAAATTAAAGAGTTTCATACCTTTGAATTATTTCTTTTTAACCTTTGGTTGTTGTCCTTTGTATTGTCTTTGGGTGCTTTGCAATGGAGGGAGTCAATCATTCTTTCAATTATTCTATCATAAATTTCTGTCAAATTGGCTACATAAATTTGTTAGAGCTACAGAAACTCAATAATTCTGTAGCTATTTTATTTTTGAAAAGAAAAGAGTGGGACATAAAGAAAATGGGTTTAGAACAGATGTGAGGAAAATTTAAGGTGTCAAAAATTGATTTTCACCTTATATTTTCTATCTAAACATGCCAACCATTGTTGGATTTCAATTTTATATATATATAATATATAATAATATATATATATATATATATATATACATTTCTTTTATTTTTCAGAAAGAAAGAGACTTTTGAAGATAAAGTTGGAGAAGAAGGAAAATCCTTCTTCACCAACTTTATATCAATATTATCTTGCAAATATTTGATAAATTCTTCCTTGTTCAATGGCTTATGATAGATTCCCAGTTGATGACCATTCACAAGAAAAGTGATCATTTCTTCATCAATAGTTTTGATCCTAACTACACCATTATCAAAGATTGTTTCAATCTCATAAGGCCCAAGCCAATGAGTTTGAAATTTCCCTTGGAAATCTTTGAACTTTGAATCAAATTTTAATGCCCAAATCTCCTGGCTAGATTTTTCTCTCTTTAATATATTTGTCATGCCATCTAGATCTTTGTTTTTGAACTAGATTGATTCTTTGGATTGCATCTTGTCTTATTTCATCAAGTTCATTGAGTTGCTCTATTCTTTGTTTTTGTGCCTCTGAAATATCAAGACCCAATTTGACTGTTGTCTTGAAAGTTTTTACTTGAAACTCAATAGGAAACAGGACTTGTTTTTCATAAACAAGCTCATAAGGAATATGCCATGTAATATTTCTCCATGTGGTACAGTATGCCCATAAAGCTTTTGGAAGCTTTTCTGCCCAATCTCTTCTATGCAAATGCATAGTTTTGATGAGAATTGCTTCAATGACTTTATTGGTGGACTCCACCTGTCCATTTTCTTGAGGATGATGTGGAATAGATTTCTGATGTTTGATTTTGTATTCCTCCATTATGTTTTGTACCAACTTGGATGTGAATTGAGTACCTTGATTTGTTACAATTTCTCTTGGGACACCAAAATGAGTAAAGATACCCTCAAAAAGAAATGAAACTACAGCATTTTCAGTAGCATATAGAAGTGCTTTAGCTTCTACCCATTTGTAACATAATCAGTGCAAACAAGAATGTACCTTTTTTGTCTCAAAGGTGGATTTATTGGACCAAAAAAATCTAGAGCCCATTTTTCAAAAGGTTTAATAAGTACTTGAGGTTGTAGAGGCATCTCAACAAAAGGAACAGGTTTCCCCATCCTTTGGCAACTATCACATCACTTAACATACTCTCTAGCATCCTTAAAAAGGGAATTCCAATAGTATCCTAAGTGAAGGAATTTGTGAGAAGTTCTTTTGTCAGCGAAATTTCCTCCACATGGCTCATCGTGACAAACTTTCAATATCTATGGTACTTCATCTTCTCTAACACACCTTTGGATGATCAGCTCTGGAACTGCTTTATACAATTCTTCATTTCTCCATGAATAAGATGCACTGATTTTAATTACCTTCCTTTTTTCTCGAGGAAACAAGTATGATGGTAATTTTCCTGTAGCCTTATAGTTAGCAATATCTGCAAACCATGGAGAATTAGTAGATACTACAAAAATATATTCATCAGGAAAATTATCTTCTACAGGCATGTCATTGTTATCATTTTGAATCCTTGATAAAAATTTAGCAATTGTATTTTTTTTCCAGGTCGATCCAAAATAGTAATGTTAAACTCTTGTAGCAACAACAACCATCTAGTGATTC
This sequence comes from Pinus taeda, assembly GCA_000404065.3. Lineage (NCBI taxonomy): Eukaryota > Viridiplantae > Streptophyta > Pinopsida > Pinales > Pinaceae > Pinus > Pinus taeda. The sequence continues at coordinate 98,769 of APFE031125702.1, read as the reverse complement.
TGCCATTAGTGATTGATTTATTCATTAAGTTTCTAATTGCAGAATAATCAGTATGTACAAAAGTTTCATAGCTAGTATGAACAACAACTAAAAACTCCTTCCTTGTGATAGTATAGTTTAACTCTGCAGGAGTCAAAGTTTTATTGGTGTAATAAATGGCATATGGATTTGAGTCTTTTTGTCCTAGTACAGCTCCTAAAGTTGTATTTGAAGCATCAGTGGAAATATGAAAAGGTAATTTCCAATTTGGTCCTCTAAGAATGGGTTCTTCAGAGATTTCTCTTTTAATGATTCAAAGGCCTTTTGGCAATCAGAATTCCAATTGAATTCACAATATTTTGTGAGTAGTTTGAAAAGTGAGGATGCAATTTTTGTAAAGTTTTCTATGAATCTTCTATAATAACCAGTGAAACCAAGAAAACTCCTAATATCTTGTTGACAGGTTGAATTGATAATTTAGAAATAACTTCTACTTTAGATGTGTCCAATATTATTCCATTTCCTGAAGTATGATGTCCTAAAACAATTCCCTAAGTGAACATCATAAAAAAAAAATCATGTCTTAATGAGAGATTTGCCTCTTTACATCTAGTGACAACTTTTTCCAAATTTTTAAGAGCTTCTTCAAAAAAATTTCCATAAATTGTCAAATTGTCCATATACAGTTCCACACAATCGTGAATTAGATGAGAAAAAATGCCTAACACTGCTCTTTGGAATGTTGTAGGAGCATTACATAATCCAAAAGGAAGTACTCAATAAGCATAAGTTCCCCATGGGCAGGTAAAGGTGGTTTTATCTTGGTCTTCCTAGGCTATTTGGATTTGGTTATACCCACTAAAACCATCCAAAAATGAAAAATATTTATTTCCTGCCAATGTATCTAAAACTTGATTTATGAAAGGGAGTGGAAAGTGATATTTTAAAGTGACTTTATTCAATTCCCTATAGTCAATACACACTCTCCATTTTCCATTCTTTTTAGGAACAATTACTAAGGGTGAAACCCACTGACTGTCTGATATTGGATAGATAAAATTGACATTCAAAGGTTTTTGTAGTTCTTCCTTAACAATCTCCCTTAGATTTGGATTCGTTCTTCTTTGAGGTTGTCAAATTGGTTTGGAATTTTCTTCAATGTATATATGATGTTTACAAGTATTAGGATCAATTCCCTTCATATCAGTATATTCCCATGCATAAGCAGATGAATTTTCTTGTAACATCTTGATTAATTCTTTCTTTTGAAATTCTTCCAAATTATTACTGATATTCAAAGTTTTTTCCTGGAAATATTTCAATTGTAGAATTGCCAAATTTTTCCATAGAGTGCAAGGATAGTTGATGAGATGATAAATATTCAATATTACATTTCTCTTGAAAACTTTGGCTAGATTCACAATATGATGAAGATTCTTTATTTTCCATTAAATTTAAAATTTGATCTTCTTCATCTATTTGTGAAGTAGCAAAGATTTTTCTTATATCAAAGTCATCATTCATCCATTCTTCATTTTCGACCTCTACCGTTGTCTTTGTTGGTGGATATAGTGTGAATTTATATGTTGTACTCCCATCAGAAATGAACATATCACCAGATCTATAACTTTTGAAAGCATCGGTTGGAGCTAGCCATGGTCTTCCTAGAATCAATGGATGTCCTCCTAAGTTATTCTTGGGTGTTAAAATCATAAAATCCACAGGGTATTCCCAAGCATCTAAGGATACATATATGTTGTCTAATACACCATCAGGTTTGATTACAAATCTATCTACCAATTGTAATAATGTAGGTATATATTGAAGAATAGAAAGTTTTAATTGGTTCATAGTTTGTTTACTCATGATATTTATGGTTGCTCCCAATTCAATAAATGTATTTGGGATCTCTACACCATTGATCTATGTTTTCACAATGGGACTTCCTTGATCAAGATATTTCTGAATTGTTGTTTTACCCATCATGATATCTGCAATTTTTCCAATAAGTTGGATTCTTTTGATTTCTTTTCTTTTTCTTCCAGGGCTTTTTATGCTCAAATCCCTAACTTTTTTTGGCGAAAATTAGTATTTCCTTAATGACTTGAAGCAAAGGAATATTTATGCAAGCATTCTTTAGTTCATGTAACATGTCATAATCAGACAATAAAATTTGTTTTTCTACCCCTTCATCAGTTTTTAATATTTCAGGGAAAGGTGGTTTTGAAACAGATATTGAAGGTTGTTCCATAATAGGAGTTGAGTTATTTGAATGTGTTGGAGTAACTTGTTTTTGAGTTTTTTCTTTTTCATCAAGAGATTTTTCTTCTTCAGGGATCTTTTCTTTTTCACTTTCTTGAATAATGACTGAGGGGGTCTTCTTTTCTAATACTCTACCTATCTAATTTGAACATTATTTAGAGCTAGTGGAGTTATCATGTATGTTTGAAAATTTTGTCCTTCCATATTGTAAACAGGTTGTGAATTTTTATTATTATTTGGATTTGGAAGTGGTTGGGTAGGCAATTGATTTGGTCTTTGACGAAATGGTAATGACAGTTGTGGATTCACATTATGAGGTTGAGTTTGTTGAACAAGCTAAGGATAATATTGTGGAGGAAAAGTGGGATATGTTTGTTGAAATTGTAGAAATTGAGGATATTGAGGGAATTTTCCATAAGGATTTTGCCATCGTTGTGACCAAGGTTGTGGCCAAGATTTCCAAGGCATTGGGACAGTCCAATTACTTTGAGAAGAATGTGAAAATGGTTGAGTATTAAAACCTTGAGCTTTATTTGGTTGTGGATTCTTCCAAGGTATTTTAGTAATAAAACAGAGAGGATCTACTTAATTTGGTACTCCTTCTTCTTGATAGACAACTTTAAGACCTGGTATCGAGGGACATTATTTTGTATCATGATTGTTAGGGTCCCACCCTAACCCCCTTATTTATGTAGTGGGATCACGTCATAATAAAGAGTCAATAAATCCCATATTAATAATTGTAAGTGGTTAACCCGTTATTTATTACGGGCTCACAGTTAGTTGCAAATGGGCCTAGTATTAGGTAGATGGTATTAATAAAACCCATGGTATTGATCCATGGCATTACATGTATGAGTCATATATAAAGGATAGAGACTCCCTACAAGGAGCATCATGTGTCTTATTTTGAATCAAGCTCTGCTCTATTGGAGGTTGCCCCCTCGAAGAGGCCAGTGAACATTGCTTCTGAATAATAAAATATTTTGCTGTTGTCTCTCACTATTCTATGTTCTAGGTAATTTTCTTCGCATATTCTGTATTTGGGTATCTTTTGCAGGTTAAAAGCATAACAAGTGGTATCAGAGCTCTTTCCAGGGCCGATGGGATCTCCATTTCTTAGCAAAAAAAAATTTTGGCTAGAGACATGTTCCGACGTCTTTAAACCACGGGATCTGTCATTGAGCGCATAAACCTGCGGATTTGGGGAGGCATGCACGCAGGAAATACAAGAGGTGGTCATGCTTGTTGGACTCCCTTGTAACCCCTGTGGGTACCCCTTCGAGTAGTAGCGCATTAGACAGAACCGCGTATGCACTGTCTTCCACGTACCTTCTGGGTATATCGGAAGCCCCCTAGCTCCTCTGCAACCTAGCCATAGATAAACCGTCGGCCGTCTTGCTGCTACAGTACACCGAGAACAGCACTCGGAGAGATTACTCACCTGTACAATAGGGTAGTCGGGTTGTATGGCTAAGGGTACGGTTGATCCTCCTTAGTTAGAGCCCTGAAACATCGGGCCAAGTACTACTGTCAAACCCTTATGTATATCGCGATCTATAGCACCTGACACTCCTCGAGACCATAGCTCCCTTTATCTTGCGATCACGCATCATCTAGGCCAGATCCGCTCACGCAAAGGAGAGCAGCAGCAGCAGACATCAGTCCGATCTATTAGATCCATCAGATCCACAGCAACAATCTATTCCTCCATTCAGAGCTCTAAGATCCACCTGATCTGAGTAGTTGTGTGGGGTTCCTATACCGGAGCATGATTTTCGCAGGACTTTTGTTAGCAGTAACATTTGGAGGATTCGGTGACCGCAGTATTCCTAAGGAAGGAGTAAAACTCCGTTAGGATTTTTCTGAAAAAAAAATAATATATTATAATATTAAAAAATTAATAATAATAATATATTTTAATAATTAAAAAATAATAAATAATAAAAAATAAAAAATTATCCCGGGGCACTTATTGGTGATCTAGCCCATCAGAATCAGGACGACGAGCTGAGCACAGTGGTACCATTCAATTCTTAGTGAAAAAAAAATTTGGCGGTCCCAAATTTTAAGAAGCATAGGGTTGGTGCATGGTAGCAACTAGAGCCCAAGCGATGGCAATGAGAGGATGGACAAACTCGAATGAATGTTGCAATCCATCCAATTTCAGCTTGACAATATATCAATATTAGCCCCGGACGCAGTCCAGAAGGGCAAGGAGGTAGCCCATGAGGAAGAGAATATTGGAAATGGACACAGGGAGGGTGAGTCTAGTCATTCTCCTCACCTCTGGGGATCCCAAAAACAACAATCCCGTCAGAGGCCTCCCAAATTGGATATGCATAAATTTGATGGTTCTCACCTAGCGTCATGGATAGCACAAATGGAGTAGTATTTCAATTTGAATAACATCCTAGATGATGCGACTCAGATTATGGTGGGGAGCATGTACTTGGATAATGAAAGGTGGCAATGGTGGGAATGGCATCAACGTTGCAATGCACCTTTTAGGACTTGGGACAAATTCAAAAAATCTCTTACAGACTGCTTTGACTAGGAATCCACTTTTTTGGGTCACCTTACTAAGCTCCGACAGACAGGCACAGTGGATGAATATATTACAGCCTTTGAAGCCTTAGCCTTCCGCACTTGGGGTCTCTCAGATGTGTTCTACACTGAATTTTTTATCAGCGGTCTTAAAGAGGCCATAAAAGCCCATGTCCAAATGCACCACCCTCTCACATGGCTTGAGGTTTGCAAGGTAGCTCGTGACGTGGAACGTGCGTTAGCAACCCTAGCCACCCGCCCAAATTTCACCGCCAAGGGTCGCACCACACAGGCTCACAGCACGACTCAAACACTTAAGGTTCAAAAGGTGTCACCAGTAGAAATGGCCGAAAGAAGAAAGCAGGGATTATGTTACTACTATGATGAAAAATACTCCCCAGGTCACAAATGCAAGGAGCCCAAATTTTTTCAAATTGATGCCACTGGTTACAGCTCATCAGAGGAAGATACACCACTTGAGGAACCTGAGGCGGTAGAAGAAGATAACCAAAAGGACAATGTCCCTGATGAACCAGTTATTTCACTGCATGCTCTGGCAGGAATTTCTTCACCTTAAACTCTCAAAATCAGAGGTTTTATTAAACATCACCCTTTAGTAGTCTTGATTGATAGTGGAAGTACACATAATTTCATCCATCAAAAATTCGCAGAAGCAGTGCATTGTTTTATACAAGCAGTTTCTAACTTCCAAGTCCAAATTGCGGATGGGGGCACAATGAAATGTGAAGGCCACTATGAAAATGTCAAAATTCAAATGGGGGATTATCAGAGGAAGACCCACATGTTTGCAATACACATGGGTGGTTGCGACATTGTCCTAGGGGCTGAATGGCTTCGCACTGTGGGGCCAATCACAATGGATTTCTAGGAGTTATATATGAGTTTTAAGCAGAACAACTCCACACATACCCTCCGTGGACTCCAGGCGGGATCCCCCTCTATCATCATCTCTCATAGGATGGAAAAATTGCTAAAAAAGGGACATCATGGAGTTATAGCTCAATTTAATGCCATCCAGGGAGTCAAAACTAAGTCTTTGCCGATTCACCCGAAGATGCAACAGATTTTAAATAACCATATGTCGGTCTTTGACAAGCCTCATGAGCTTCCACCTTTGAGAGGGGAACATGATCATAGCATCACCTTGGTTCCTGGGACCCAACCCCCAAATGTGCGCCCCTACAGATATCCGTTCACCCAAAAGAATGAAATAGAAAAAATAATCAAGGAAATTTTGGAAGCAGGGGTCATACGTCCTAGCATTAGTCCTTATTCATCACCGGTGGTCATGGTACTCAAGAAAGATGGGGAATGGCGGATGTGTCCAGATTTCAGGGCCCTCAATAAGTTGACAGTCAAAGATAAATTTCCCATCCCGGTGGTTGGTGATTTGCTCAATGAACTCAATGGGACTCAATTCTTCACTAAGCTGGATCTTCGCTCAGGCTACCACCAAATTCGCATGAAGGAAGTCGACATTCCAAAAACCGCTTTCCGAACTCATGAAGGCCATTATGATTCTTGGTCATGCCATTGGGTCTTTGTAATGCCCCATATACCTTTCAGAGTGTTATGAACCATATTCTCAAACCATATCTCAGGAAATTTGTTCTGGTCTTCTTCGATGACATCCTCATCTATAGTTGCGCTTGGGCCACACATCTTCAACATGTAGATCTACTTTTGCAACTGCTCCGCAAGCATCAATTATTTGTTAAGATGTCCAAGTGTTCGTTTGGCATGGAAGAAGTTGAGTATTTGGGCCACATTGTGGGGCGTGCAGGTGTCAAGGTGGACCCCAAAAATATCCAGGCAATGCAGGATTGGCCTCAACCTAAGACTTTGAAGAGCCTGAGAGGATTTTTGGGTCTCACCAGCTATTATCGTAAATTCTTCCGCAATTATGGTTGCATAGCGAAGCCCCTCACACAACTCCTGAAGAAAAATTCATTCTGCTGGAATGAGGAGGCACAACAGGCATTTACAGCTCTCAAAAATGCCATGTGTTCCACTCCAGTCTTAGCACTACCGGATTTCACCAAATCTTTTGTCATTGAATGTGATGCTTCGGGTACAGGTATTGGGGAATTTTTAATGCAAGAAGGTCGACCTTTGGCCTTCACCAGCAAACAACTAAGTGGGAAGAATCTGGGTCAATCTACATATGAGAAGGAAATAATGGCCATCTTACATGCAGTAGAGACCTAGTGACCTTACTTATTGGGGAGACGTTTCCAAATCCGCACAGACCATCACAGTCTCAAATATTTTTTGGAGCAACGCCTATCCTCCCCACAACAAAATAAATGGCTAGCCAAAATGCTGGGATATGATTATGAGATCGTTTACAAAAAAGGGCAATAAAATAGGGTAGCAGATGCATTATCTCGCCAATTTGAGGAAGAAAGCACCCTGCTAGCAATTTCCCTTCCCATTCCAGAATGGATTGAAGAGGCTCGCAGGGAATGGTTTTCACATCCCGGACTCTCCCAACTCATTTCTCAATTGCAGGCGGATCCAAATCTCACCAAGGGCTACTCATGGCAGAATGAGATTCTTTGCTACAGGGACAGAGTCGTAATATCACCAACATCCAGCCTCAAAAGTCGCATTTTGGCATAATTGCACTCATCTCCCATTGCAGGACATTCAGGCTTTCATAAGACGTATGCTCGCACTAGAAGATCATTTTTTTGGACAGTCATGAAAAAGGACATCCTTACTTTTGTAGCAGAATGCGATGTATGTCAATGCCACAAAGGGGAGACCATCAAAGCACCAGGCACATTACAACCATTGCCCATCTCGGCTTCAATATGGATGGAGGTTTCTATGGATTTCATTACAGGTCTTCCAAAGTCCGGAAACAAGTCAGTCATCATGGTGGTTGTGGACAGACTTTCGAAGTATGCTCATTTATGTGCCCTACCCCATCCGTTTACACCAACTTTGGTCGCTCAATCTTTCATGGATCAGATCTTCAAATTGCATGGCATGCCCACTTCTATTGTGTCCGATCGTGACCCAATCTTCACCAGTAATTTTTGGCAGGAACTCTTCAGGCTACAAGGCACCCATCTAAAACTCAGCACTTCCTATCATCCACAAACAGATGGTCAAACTGAAGCCGTCAACAAATGTTTGGAAACCTACCTTAGGTGTTTCACATCAGAAAAGCAACATCTGTGGGTTCAGTGGTTACCTCTGGCTGAATGGTGGTATAACACCAACTATCATGCCTCCACCAAATTGACTCCCTATGAAGCAGTATATGGTCAACTACCTCCTTCTCCTACTTCTTATATCAAGGGATGCTCAAAGGTACAAGCAGTGGATCAACTCCTAGAAAGTCGTTCAACCATGCTCGCCCATCTTAGAGAGAATATTCATCAAGCTCAAAACCGCATGAAGCAACAGGTAGATCAGCATCGCGTAGAGCACCAATTTCAGGAAGGGGATTAGGTATTTTTGAGGCTGCAACCCTATAAGCAAACATCACTCAAAGACAAGGGTTGTCAGGAACTATCTCCAAAATTATACAGACCATATCAAGTACTTCAGTGCATTGGAGAAGTATCATACAAGTTAGCTTTGCCACCTACGGCAAAAATCCATCCAGTTTTCCATGTCTCATGCCTCAAGAAAGTGATTGGGAAAAATTACAGAATTCAAACCAGTCTACCTGAATTGGACGAGGAAGGGTCAATCTGGCTCCAACCTGAACAGGTCATGGGCACACGAGAACGGCCCCTTCGTGGCCGAGTGATTAAGGAAGTCCTCGTTAAGTGGAAAGACACCTCTCCGGAAGATGCAACTTGGGAACCAGCCACTATTCTTCAGCAGTTTCCGTAGCTTCAGCCTGAGGACAAGGCTAGTCTTAAGGGGGAGGGCATGTTAGGGTCCCCCACCCTCCCCTTATTTATGTAGTGGGATCACGTCATAATAAAGAGTCAATAAGCCCATATTAATAATTGTAAGTGGTTAACCCGTTATTTATTACGGGCCCACAGTTAGTTGCAAATGGGCCTAGTATTAGGTAGATGGTATTATATAACCCATGGTATTGATCCATGGTATTACATGTATGAGTCATATATAAAGGATAGAGACTCCCTGCGAGGAGCATCATGTGTCTTATTTTGAATCGAGCTCTGCTCTATTGGAGGTTTCCCCCTCGAAGAGGCCAGTGAACATTGCTTCTGAATAATAAAATATTTTGCTGTTGTCTCTCACTATTCTATGTTCTGGGTAATTTTCTTCGCATATTTTGTATTTGGGTATCTTTTGTAGGTTAAAAGCATAACAATGATTTTCCGCACAAATAACACAAGTTTCTACACTTTTTAAATCAAGGGGACATTATCTCAAGGCATGTTTCTTTTTGCAATTAGGGAAAAATATGGACAATGTAGCATTTTCAGCTTTTTGCTTGTTTTGAATTTTAAGGGTGTCAATTTGTTCACTAAGACTCCCTAAAATATTTGTTTTAAAATTATCAAGCAAATTTCCTAATTCTACTCTACTTACTGTCCCAGCTGCATATTTATTAATCATTGGTAGAAGAGGATCTCTTGCATTTTTCTCGATTCTTGCTTTGCCTCTTGAAATGTGTATGCACAACTCACAAATTTCCCCTAGTGAAAGCTGAGAAATGTATCCCTTACCCATTAGATTGAGAAGATCAATCCACTCAACTCTAATTGATTTCAATAAGAGATATTTCAATGTTTCCTCATCTAGATTATTCATTTTTTACATTTTTACATTGTAAGCAAATCTTTCGATGAAATCTTCAAGATTTTCATCTTCTTTTGTGTCATTTTAAAGACTTCATTTTAATGTTATGGGGTATACAATAATCCTTATATTTCTCTAAGAATGTAGTTTTCATTTGTTCCCATGTTCTTATGGAGTTTATTCCTAAACCCATAATCCATTTTAATGTTTCATCTTTAAGGGTTGCAGGGAATACTTTCGACTTTTGAGCATCATATAAATAATTATATGATCTACACAGGACTTCAAATTCAAGGAGAAATGTCTCAAGATATTCACTCCTTAATCCATGAAAGTTTGGTAGGATAGAGGGTGAGATATTTTTCATTGTTACAGTTGTATCTTCATCGAGGATAGGAAATAAAAAAGGTTCTGAATTTATATCATATCCTCGTCCTCTTATGCCTCCTCTTCCTCCACCTTGTCTTCCACCTCCACTTCCCCCTCCAATCCTAGGTTGTTCACCATTCAAATTATGTACATCTCCTTCCCCTTCTCCAGCCATTGTAGATTCTTCAGAACTAATATAAGGTTTTGGTTCTGGTTCTAAGATTGGGTTTTCAACTTCCTCTAGTTCCTCTAGTTCTTCTATCAATGGTTTGAAGTAGGTTTCTTCTTCCTCTTCTTCAATAGAAACTTCCAACTCTTGAGCTAGAAATTGTTCTCCAGTTGAAGATAGAAAAATTATTCCTATGGTTGGGGATATAGGATCTTCTTCTATTATGTCTTATGTTGATGAAGTTGGTGAATCTCTAGGTTGGATTTCAGAACTTAATACCTCAGGAAGTTTATTTTTTCCTAGTATGGATGGAATTCGAGTTTGTGCAGGTGGGTGGCACTACGAGGTCACGGTGGGGTAAGTGTTGTTGTTGGAGTTAAGCTCTTTCCCCTACCTACAAATCTACCCCTCTAGTTTATTTCCCTATGCATATGATGTTTTTTTATTTGTTTGTCTATTATATATATTTTTTTATCTAAAAGAAATCAAGACTTCTATTTACACTTCCCTGGAAACGACGCTAAAATGTTTAGTCAATTTAATGTTCTTAAATTGCTTACATAAATTATCAATCGACGCTGGTAAACTTGTGAAGTGCAAGTGCACTATATATGCTAGAAGCCTTTTTGAGTTTATTAAGATGATTATTGTGTTTTTTTTAAGGATTTTTTTTATTCCTATGTTCCTAATGAAATTGAAAATTTACAACTAAATTCCTACAATCAATCCTTGAAAAGAAAAGAAAGACAAGCTATCCTAATCCTATTTAACTGACTAATGCTAGTTTCAAAAGAATTACTCTGCAAGGTGATGGAAAAGCAAAAACTACTTTGTAAATTCTATCAAAACTTCTTTAAGATAAATTGTATTTTTGAAAAAAACTAAAAAGATGATTATTCTAAAATCTACGAACAAACTACTTATGTTCTAGAAACATAATTATTTCTGTTGTAAAAATAAGAATCGCTTCTATTCAAGAATAAATCTATAAAGCAATCTATGTTAAGATCTAGACACACTACAATTAACAATTCTACTTGAAATAATAAAGCAAAAACAAAAGACATGTGATCTGATCAAACGTATTTGCTATGAAAAGAAGAGGATTATGTAAATAGTTCTATTTTAGAAAGCATACAAATGATTGAAATTGGTAGACAACAAACGAAAGACTGTAAACAAATAACTGCAAAGAAACTAAATCTATGAAAATGGAATTCTGGAAATAACGAAAATGAAATGAATTGAGCTAAAAATAAAATATTGAACCTCAACTATCTGCAGGGGCCCTCCACAAAACAACAGGTTTTAAGACTTTAATTCAATAGCTAACTATGCATGAGATTGACGAGAATATTTCTTCAATTTAAAAAGAACAAAGTTTTAGAACTTCAAACTTCAATTAAAGATTAGATATGTGTATCTGATTTCTATTTACAGAGTTATATATATAGAATTCATGCTCAACAGATTGAGACATATATGCCTTAAAAACTTAAAACAATCCTAATCTGAATTCTAATCTATAACGGAGTAATAGTGTTTCTCGATGATTTTCTATTTGGAAAGAAAATTAGAGAGTCATGATCTATCTGAACTCTCGATGCTCTGTTATCCATGTATTGGCCTACTTCTCTCACTGCACCACTGGGTGATTCCCTTGGTGATTTGGCTCGAGTGAATAGGAGGAGATCCATGAGGAAATCAATTCCCATCTTCCCATGTGTTTCTTTGTTTGGTTTTTGTACTGGAATCTGACAAACCATGGAGATAGCTCCGGAATCATGAAACAGTTGCATAATCGTGTTAATTATGTATCTATTACAATATTTTAACTTAATAATAAGGCACATTAATAAATATGAAAAATGAGACATTTGAGTAATTTACCATGTCAAAATCTATAGTTTACTATTTATTTGAGTTGATAGCAATGATGAAAAGAGGAAGAATGGATGGAAATGGTGTCAAAAACAAAACAGTGGTGAGACTTTATAGGCATCTCAAAAAATCCATTCATGCATTCAAAAAACTAAACACATTCCTATCAAGTATCATTTCTTGAGGGAACAAGTTGTAGCCAGTACTATTAAACTTGTGTATATGCCACTAAAGAGCAACTGGCAGATATCTTTACCAAGCCACTTGCAAGAGAACCATTTGAGTATCTCGGGTAATAGATAGGAGTTGTGACTCCTCCCTGCAAATGACTTCATTTTGGTAGGAGGTAGCAGCTACATAGTAGGAGGAACTCATGACAGAGTAGGTTGCATTGGTTCAAGGGAAGTACAAGTGAAGTTTTCTTTGCCATTGATCTCAAAGGGGGAGAAATTTGGCATCAGAACATACCATGCCAAGCTAAGGGCGAGTCTGCAGTGTTTCCATCAATTCCAAAGGGGTGGATTGATGGATATTTGATGGTATTAAGGTGGTTGGTTGTGTACATGTTGGCATTGATGTCAAACAAGGCTCATCCTAATGATGGGGCTTCATGCCTTAATGGTTGTGATTCCAGCTAGGTAGAGACTTTGGAGCCATCTTTTGGGGTAGAATATGGGCTTAGTATGAAGGAAACTAACACACATAAACTAAACTCAATAAAATAAACACTCAGAAATATAGAAACCAGACATGGCGGAAAAGGCCTCAGCGTTACATCATTCCTCACATTCTCATTATTAATTAACCCAATGTACAAAGAATGATAATAGTACAAATAAATACATGAGGCAGTTGGTCTCAAGATAGTACGTCTGTCTTGGACACTATGGTTGAGATATCTTCTCAACAAAACACTAATCTAGGAGAACTAGTTGGAGAGAATCTCTCATCCTAAATAAACTCCCTAGTTTGAGGAACTAACTCCTAATTCTCAAGATTTGATTTATTTAATTATCATATTTGGATTTTTAATTGTTTTATTATGAGAGTAAGGCTAACATTCCCCCCCTCAATGATAAATCCAAAATAAAAACAAGGAACCCTCTTCCAAGTTCTCAAGTTGATCCTCAAAAAACCATTTGCCTAAAAAAACTGCCAAAGTTGGATGCTGAAGAAACTGTAATATAAAGAGACCATGAGTCAGTTACATCTCTAATTCATCTCCGAATATCGCTCGACAACTCCATCACATGCCAAGCTACAAAAGGATCCATTTGTCCTTTGCTTGAAATCAGCACCCTATGTCCACTGACAAAATATGATGAACACCCACTAGCGTATTTGGTGATGATGATCGCCCACTCACTGATGACTTTGAAAAACAACTCATTGTTTCTTTTGTTGTGTTTGAAAACTGCTCACGGCTTACTTTGTTATCGATCGCCCACTGGTGAATTTTGTTGATGCTCACTCGCTGATGAAAATGCCCATTGGTTGCTTTGTTGATGTTGTCAAGACTTTCAGTCTGACAACCGCTATCAATTTCATTGACATTTTCCCCCCTTTGTCAACTGAAAGGAGAGACAATATTCTTCAAATTATTGTTGAACTCCCCCCCTTCAGTTGTAGGAGTGTTTCACTGGTGTAATCCCCCATTCAACTGCACAAGAGTACCATCTTCATTTTTACGGTTGGCTACAATATGTGTGAGCGAATTCTGTTGTAAAACTTATACAATCTTTTTATTATTGTTGACTATTCCCAAGGATCAAACCCTGCATAATTGATCTTTAATCTGGCAGGTTGGTCTCGTTTTTAGTATTTCTCTAATGAATGATTCTTCTTGCCATAATGGTGACAAAGATGGAGATCAAAACATTGATCTTCTAGATGACCGGTTCTTTGACAATGAAGGCATTTTGATTTGACTGCAACTTCATTTTGTGTGTATTTCTGGTTGGCTTCAATTTCTTCGGAACTAGCTGAAGTGATTTGTGCAAGAAACCCTACACTGACAAAATTAATGGGCCTTGAATAATCTGGGATATGCAATTTGGCGTCATCTTTAACATATCCTAGGCCTCGTCGATTTCTGTTAGTTTGGATTTCTTCCATGGCTTGATGATTGGTTTGGAAAAAAGTTGAACTAGATCAGGGACCACTTCGACACTTGAAGTTGGTTGGATCAGTGACTTGGAATTAACATCTTTATCTTCATTTGTACGAATGAAAGACTTGAAAACATCACTCTTATGTTGCAACTCATCCCTTTGAAATTGCAACTCCAGTTGAAGAAACTCGATCATTTCATGTGCATGTTGAAGATGCACTTGAATATCAGCAAGAGTTGATTTCCTGATTTGTACCATGTCTTAAGCAGTTGAGAGGATCAAATTGTTAAGAATATTTAATAACTGAATTCTTTTTGCCATGTGAACTTGTTGGAACTCACGCTCGCTTGCTTTTAATACTTGTTGGATTTCTAGAACTCGCTTGCTTGATGTTTGATTTATTGTTGCACGCTCGCTTGCTTGGTTGTTTGAATGACACGCTCGCTTGTTTTGTTGTTTGAATGACACCCTCTCTTGCTTTGTTGTTTGAATGACACGCTCACTTGCTTTGTTGTTTGAATGACACTTGCGTTAAACACTAGCTTGATTTGATGCTCACTAGAATTCACACTCGTTTGATGATGATTTTTTTCTAAATGGCTTGCTTGAACTTGCTTGATTGATTACTGAGACTTTGTGCTTTCTTGAATGTACTGAAAAATAAATAAATAAATAAATAAAAAGTCTCGAACACTATCGAAAATGCACCCAAGAGACAAATGACAAGTTCAATCTTGATGACTGAATTGAAAACTTACTTGACTTTATGTATTAACCTTAACAATTCAAATTAGGGTGTGGTTACAACCGAGAATGCACCCATACAATTCAGTTAAAAAATGTCTATCTACAAGTGATACAAAAAGTGTTAATGATGTTGATGTCGTCTTGGCTTGAAATGCTTGATATTGTAGTGTCCTTAACTTGATTTCTTTGATTACAGGATGTGAAATGTGCTTGCTGGGAAGATCATATTATCAAGTTGATGATGTGACGCTTTGTGCTTGTGTACTTAAGCTTGATTACAGGAGCTAGATTAAGCATTCTTATACTTAAGCTTGCTTATGTGCGTGTAATTTGCTAATTTGTTGCGTGCTACATGTGTACCATATTAGAAAGATACCACATGAAGGTTAGTGTCAAAACTAGACACAAAACAAAAACAATATCAAGAATCATGCCTCATCACAAACATACACAGGGTGTACCTAAGATCCCCTTACTCAATTTCGGGCGGATCTAGGACACAATCACCACAAAAAAATATATATGTTTTATTAAATAATGAATTACATTAACCTTCACTTTCACAACATCATAAATGAAATTTCTCCAACAATGAGAATGCCAAACTCACAGCGCCTTGAAGCAACTTGTCTTTCAGAAATAAAAGGAACTTTTCAAACTGCAAGTTACAACCTTATGACTCCAAAGATTTATAAGTCACACCTTATCGCTCCAAAGTTACAAAATATACACCTTATGACTCCACAAAAGCACTTATAACTCCATTACATAAAAATTTACAAATACTCCTTATTTCTCTAAAACTTATCACTCCAAAATACAAAAAATATATATAGAGCCTCATTATTCCTCCATAAAAACTCTATTTTATTATCCCTTATAAAATTATATGAATTTATGATATCACTTTATCATTCCTTTTTTTTATCACTCCAAAAACTCAAGTTTTTTTACATGAACCTATATAAAGCCATGCTCTTATATCTTTGTTTTATGTGCTAAATTTGATTTTGTTCGATGTTGTTCTCGCTGCAGTATGGCAGCAGCAAAATGTATTGCTCTACTTCTTCTCGCACTGGCCGTGGGGGGCACCCACGCCATGAATTTCATGGTCTCGCTTGTAGAGGACAACGGGACAGACAGATTCGAGACGAATGTAGGGACAAGCTATGCACTGTAGCAACCGAACTTCTCCTCCCAATTCGTCTGGAAGACCTTCGACCAGCAGTCGCCCACTGACAGGAAGAACGTGACAGTGATAATTCTACAACTGCGGAACCTGACAGAGATTACCTCCGTGGAAGGCAAGGATATCTACGTGAGCTCTTTTAAATCTAGTCACCATGACATGGTCTATCCAAAACATGTTTCCTTTGCTAGCTCCAAACTGCAGATCTCCACAGTGGTATCAAGATCCTCATAGTGCTATACAGATCCATCCGTTGGCTTAAAAATTCACAGTGATCCACATGTTGCCTCGAACTTGGAACGGTCTTTGGCATTGTTGCTGCTTCCAAACGCTGGTTCTTCACACAGTTTTCTCCTTTGTAATGGCTTTATACAGTCTTTACAATGGTGATTATACACTGGAGTGGGATTATGTTGGTGCTCAAGGCTTTATTGCTCGAAAATTGTTCCTTTGTTAATAATCAACTTTCAAACAGTGATCATCCCCTATTTATTCCAGTTGTGTCGCGTGTTCGACTCTTTCATACGCCTTCCTTGCATAAAACTGTATCAGGCTATCATAAAATTTGTAATGAAGACAAGTAAAGAGACCTCATGGTGGAGGCTAAGGTAGCTCCTCCAAGAAGAAGAAGAAACAGAAGCACGTACCCAACAGAAGAATATTATTTTGGGACCCAAAGCAATTGGCGCATACCAACCCTAGGGATTTGAATACCCGATCAAGGATGAAAGAGGGTATGAGTTCAACTCTGGACTTAAATGCTTGTGAAACTCGGTCCAAACTTTGATCTAGATCCGGATTATCTTTGTTGACATACTCGTAAGCACTCCAGTTCCAACGGCAATCTCAGCTTTGGCACTTTGAGGTTCTAAAAAATCTTTGTTACCGCTCATTGTGAGAGAGAGCTGAAAATGGGTCGGTCAATCTTGTAAATGTGTTCTTGATCTGCAATATAGAAACTGAAGATTCTTCAACTTCATTCAGATCAGACTGCCCATTTCTGTAGAGAATCTCACCATCCTCCTCTGTTGAAAGAGGCCTTAAAGTTCTGGTAAAAAGACATATAGAGCACAAAATTGTGTAGAGATACGAATTTCTCAATGTTTCAAGACTTTAAGAATTCAAAGTTTTAGGCATAAGAAAACCGTAAAATCAAGGAAATATATGGAAAATAAGAAAACAGAGGCAATATCCAACTGCTAATTTAAGAAGAAAAACAAGCTATTGATGTATTATATGGAAATAATCCTAAAGAAAAAATCCATGACTAAAGCCTTAGCAACCATACAGAGAAAGTCCATAAAGAAGATGCACTAAATCAAACCAAGCCAAATTACTTCACCCACTACTGAATGACTCTGAAGAACACAATAAGCCGAACGAACTGCCAATATTGGTTCACGAACAAAGATGTCCACGACATGCTGTTATAGCTAGTATTTTCGCTTAGTCAATCAATGAGAGTAACGAAGAATGATATTTTCAAGAAACACCAATAATCTTTCAATAAACATCGTTACTACAAATTTGACAGCAAAAGGATGTTCTCAGTTCTTAACTAATTTCATTGTAGCTTGGATACCACATGAAGGAAACTAACCCACAAAATAAATTCAATAAAATAAACATTCATAAATATAGAAATCAGACATTCTTTATATTTTCATTATTAATTAACCCAATGTACAAATAATGATAATAGTACAAATAAATACATAAAAAAGTTGGTCTCAAGATAGTAAGTTTATCTTGGACACTATGGCTGAGATATCTTTTCAACAAAACACTAATCTAGGAGAACTAGTTGGAGAGAATCTCTCATCCTAACTAAACTCCCTAGTTTGAGGAACTAACTCCTAATTCTCAAGATTTTATAATTATCATATTTGGATTTATAATTGTTTTATTATGAGAGTGAGGCTAACATAGTCACTAATCGGACTCTCATCATTGGAAAGTGCTTTGGAAGAGATTTCCAATGGTATGTGGAGTCCATAAATGGACTTGTGGTTCGAGAGATATGGCCTGTTGAATCATCAGGATGATTCAGCCCTTGTGCAGTGAGGAATGTTGGAGATCAAAGGTTCTGTCATATCGATGATCAGGGGATTAAAAGCTTAGTGTACATTGTGAATAAAATGTCGATTAGAGATTTGCGATATCGCATATCGGAGGTCCCAGCGAATTGCAATCGGTGATTGGAGGATCAGTGGTGTAGCGCAACAACAATGTGCGATATGCGATTTTTGATATCGCATATCAGAGGCCCCGGAAGTCGGTGCATAGTGCAACATCGGAGATTGACGATCAACAATTTCATATATGAATCCATTGGAATTCATCGATCAACGAAAACCGATTGAGGCATTCTTTGTTAAAATGTCGGGATTTGAACCTCCAGTGTTAAATTGTTGGGAGTGGCGAAAATATTTTTACAAAGAAAATCACTTCAAAACCAAGCATGGCGGGCCTCTTTCTCTCTCCTCCAGGAGGACATGTGGAGGTGTCTAGTTGGATCCGATAAGGGTAGGTGGCAGCATCACATGAGCTTCGATGTGGACACATGGCAAGATCCGATTAATTCTGATAAGGCCAAGTGGTCGCTGACATTAGCATGACGTGGCAGTATGGAAGGACACGTGGCAAGTGTTTTTGACCATTTTGGATGCCCTAATGGACCATATTCGGGTGACACGTGTCACCATTCATAAAGTGTCATGTGGCAAGTGATGACATCACATCGGCAATCGGCGGTTTGCAATGGTTGGCACATCGGCCACATTTAGAAATCGTCGATTAGAGGACTCTGATATGAGAGCTAGCATGTGATCGTGAAGTCTTAAGGAACCGAAGGTTAACACTGAACAAAAGGACCTATCGGCGATCGACAATTAGTTATTTTTAATTGCTAACATATACGCAACAAGTGAAAAACGTTGATAAATAAAAAACCAAATCTTAATGATGTGATTAATCCAAAAAACATTTATCTATAATAACATACTATTCTAATTGAAAATAAAAAATAATATTATAATAAACATAGTGTAATAAATTGTAATGAAAATAATGTTTTAGATAACGTGAGCTATCCATCAAGTAAATTTTAAAGCATATAAATATTACCTAGTAATAAGTAAAGGAAAAGTGTCCTTGGATTTAAAAATCCCACAAATAAACAATGATATGTGTAACAATCCATGTGAATATATCTTGTTAGATGAGATGACATCAGAAAGAATTTTGACTTTGCTCTCTATTTTGTTTATATATCTTTATTTTTTTTAATGTCAATTTCAACTAGTTGTTGCGTTTATTTTCTCATATTTCTTACTTTGTTATTGCTTCTTACATTTTCAATATTATCATTATGGTGTCCTTATAGATAATAAAAAAGATGTTTTCTTTTAATAAGAAATAGTTTGAGAAGTTAAAAAGTTTTTTTTTTCCAACCAAATTTAAATTTCACTTCCTAATATATTTTTAATTTCGCTTCCTAACAATTTTTTAATAAATTTATTGTTGAAATATCAACATTACCTTTAACATGGAATAATCTCATCTAGTTTACCTTATATAACATTCTTAGAATGGAGAGAACACCTAGTGAATTTTCTTAAAAAATGTTTTAAAAAAACATGTTAATACTCAACTTTGAAACATTAAATGATTATGGATAAAGTGTTATTATCTCCACCTATGTTTTATTCTGGTAAATGGTGTATTGAGCCTGTGAAAATTTTGAAACATTAAGTGACTATGGATAAATTGTTATTATCTCCACCTATGATTTATTTTGGTAAATGGTATAATGAGCTATATGATTTTATGTTTTGAAAAATATATAATTTGTTTTAAGTATTATTTTTAAAATAAGAAAAATATTAATATTTCTTTTAAGTGTTATAAGAATATTGTGTAAAATCAAAATATATGTTTATATAGTAGATAAGTATAATGAAAATCTTTTAAAATAAGTTATAGTTATAATTTTACAAGAGTCTTTATTTTCAATATATATTAGTAGTTTTATCATTTTAAAAGACATAAAAAATTTGGAGTTGTAGATTTTCTAAGTAATTTGATATAAACAAAATTTATATTGTATATTACATCCACTATTAAGGAATAGTTGCGAGAGAAGGAATATCATTTTTATTAAGACTCTTATGTCTAAGTTTACATATTTATTGGTGACATTATTTGCAGCAGAATTGTTCATTCTCAATAGATGAAAGAAGATAATAGTGGAGAAAGCTAATTTCAAATTGTCGATTTGATCAATAATGCTTCGCAACTTGCAATCCTTAGGCAAAGATCCATGAACTAACCAACTCTAAAACTCTCAACACCACCAAATCTTCGACATTTACTTCTTTGGCGAGAAAAGGCCTTAATAATCAATATGTCTTTATCTCATTATTGTACAATTATCTTACCCCAATTTTACTCAATTTCAATTTTCTCATCAAAATTAAAAATAAACCCTCCCACTCCTACTATCCCAATTCAATCTTTTTGAATATATTATTTAGATTTAAAAATATCAAAATATATTTTTCAATACTTTTAAAAAATAAATTATAATAAAAATTGAAAATCCAAATTAAATATCTAATACTTTCATATTTCTGGTTTCTTGTCAAGTCCGTGATACTTTCATATTTTTAACTATTTGTTTCATCTATTTAAGATTTGAATCTACTTACATAAGTCCGTTAAAAATAATCCTAATAAAAATTGAAAATCCAAACTAAGTGTTTAATACTTTCATGTTAAAAATAATAATAAAAATTGAGCCTTTGAAATATATTAGGCTGTGTAAATGTCTACATGATATTTGCAGGTGTTGGCAATGATAATAGTCACACTCATATTTTGTCAATGAAGGTTTTTCACGTTCCTGTGATAGTAGATATATGGTTTATGAAGATTTGGAATATTATTGCGATATGGAAAAGTTAAAAATATATATGGATGATGTTATTTAGTGTAAAGGAGACTGTAAATTATTATTCTGATAGAGATATTAAGTGAAATTTACCTGCGTAGTAAGTTTAGAGATTTGTTTTGGAGACTTTATTATTTATGGTTCTTAATTATTTGGAAAAACATAGTATTTCATATATTTAATATTTTTAATAGTTATTTATACAATTAGATTATAGATTGTAATATTGTAAGTTATTATTTTTATATGCTTAAAATCTTGTAAGCGCGAAACAGTTCACAGTCTTAACTAAAGTGGCCACTTAAAAGGAAATTTTGTTAATGGAAAAGAAAACAAATTATATAAGAGATTTCTCAAAATTGATCATCAACCATGATTTTCCATGCTCTTTAAATAGAGATCATGGATTGATTGTGTGTTAAGTCACACATTAATAGCAATTACTATCTAGGAGAATATGAGTCGCTATATCACTCTATGTCTAAAACATATCATGATTGCCAGATTACAATGCAACTAATGAATATTAAAAGAAACACATTGTTACCTAATAAACAAATTAGATAAAGTTGAACTTAACTAACTCCTTATTGACTAAATATCCTAACATCTACCCTTAAGAACAACTTGGAATAGCATTGAAGGATTTATGATGATGATTAATGTCCACTGAGACCTATATGGTCTACTGAACCTTAAGAAGGTAAGAGATCAATTAGAATTCTTTAACATTTTATTTCTATGTTATAAATGAAGTGAGAGAAGTGCTCCTAGATCATCATAATTTTGTTGGATCAAAGGTCAAGAAGGTTGGTAGTGTGATAGATATTTGAAAATTAGATTGAATGTGAGTATAAGATGGATAATCTAAGAGAATGTGTTTTTCATCTTCAACCCTCCTAGAACCGCATAGGTGACAAACTCTTTCATCCCATGGTGTTTTAGGAATTTACCAATGCCGAATTTCACTATGAAGCTCATAAGAATTAGTCTTGATCTTGACAGTGTCCATTTTCCTCTTAAAACTAGTCAAGACAGAGAGTTAATTTTCGTTTTCAAAGATTGGGGTCGATCACCTTCTTATAATATCATGGTTCCCTTTTTCCTTATAGCTCTTAATTTCCCTACAATTTCTCCTTAAAATTGGAAATAGTAATATTTATAATATTATTCAAATTTTGCAATATGATCTCCTCCTTTATTCCCCAATGGGCTAGCCCACACTGGGCATCCTTATGTCACAATTGCTTGAGTTAAAGGTGGGAGTTTCGGCTAGAGTTAGAAGCAAATTTAGGAAACCTCTTAGCATCCGTGTTGTATAATTTCTTCTTATACAAAAGATACCTAGTCATAGTCATGCTTTCAATGGGGGAAATGTTTGCTTCAACTAGTAGGATAGGATAGGGAGTATTTCATTTAATCTTTAGGTTTTAGGTTATAAACTAGTTCTAGATTTGTTCAATCTTCCCCCATGCCATCTCTAGATATACCGCGACCCCAAACCTTACGTCCATATAAAAGGATAGAAGTGATAAGAGTCTTGAAGAGGAGCTTTTTTTTAATCTCAAATCCAAATATTGGTCGACATACAATTGTTTTTGAGCCCATAGTAAGTTTTCCAACCTCCATTTATCATTTTATCAATGCTATAATTCTAATTGAGCTTATGATGGATGTCAATTGCAAAATATTTGTATGAAAGAACTTCCTCAAAGGAATCACTGCCATAAATGAAAGCATCATAGATGGTGTTTTTGGATTTAATTATCGTGACTTTAGTTTTGTCGGTATCTACAGCCATATCTATCTTAAAGCATAAATTTTGAAAGATTCTAAATTGCTTATGTAAATCATAACAATTCCTTATCAAAAACAATATTATCAGCATAAAAGAGAAATATTATATTGCACTAATAAACATCATACTAAAATTAATTAATTATACACACCAATTTCAACTATTACATTAAACATTTAACTATTATTGCATCCACTTCCACAAATAAATATTTAAAATGGAAAGAAAAATTATCACTGTACAAATAAACATCATATTAAAATTAATTAATTATATATATATATATATATATAGGAATGACCTTTTTCATGACTATTTTTATGGTTAATTTTAATCAAAATGTGACAAAGATTTTTAAAAACTTGAGTTGAAATTGTTTAATATGTCTCATGGCTTTTTTAGGATGTTGAATACATTTCTATATTCAAAACTATATTTTAAACAACAAAGCTTGAAATTGTATTATGTATTTAAGTGAGTTCTTGTGAAAATACTATTTCATCTATAAGTTAGACTACACCTATACAATTTCAGAGTTGTATAAGTTAAACTACATGTATACAATTTCGGAGTTGTCTTTAGTGCGACTTTTTGGACTTTCGAATCTCGCGGAAAAAATGAGGTGAAATCTTCATTTGTGTTATTTAAATTATTTTTTTATTGTATATATGGATTCAACGCCCTAAAAAACCCTAGGACACTTTGATTGTGCAGCAATTAGCCAACAAATTTTTTATTTCAATAAATTCCTGCCATATTTTACAGAAATTAGACCAAAAAACTTACCCAAAAACACTTCCAAAAAATCACACTAACTATTCCATTAAACATTTAACTATTATTACATCCACTTCCACAAATAAATATTTAAAATTTTTAAAATAAGACGGGTTGGATATGAAATATAATGAATATATAAATATGCGTTTTTTAATTATAAAATATTACATTTATTCTAAATTCATTTCAAATTTAGTGTTTTAGTAGTTTCATTTCGTAATGACGGAACCTTTGAAAATGCAAATAACGCTTTACGGTAGAACTGGATTTAGTATTATTTTTAACTAAAATAAAAATATTACCTAAATCCCCGAACCATTTTTAGGCTTTAAGTTAATAAAACTTTATTATGCTATCCATAATCTTGGTATGAAAATGGTCTCTCTGAATAAATTAAGAAAAGAAAAAATTAGATTGTCAATATAGTTTGAGATTTTTACTTCCTTCTTTTTTAAATATTTAATTTACATTTTATTATTAAGTTAAGGTTTTTTTTTTAAGTAGTTTATTGTATTGTTGAATTGAGTCTTCTGTGATCCTAATAGTTATAAGTAGAACTTCGACATATATAGAAAGACCTTTGTCTACGCATTTTCAAACCAACTAGTATTGGGTTTGTTGAACCAACAAATTGTGGGTTTTAAACTATTTATTGTATTTTTTAAAATATTTTATATTATTGTATCTTCTAAAATTATTTATTTTTTCATATTTTATTTTATATTTTATTATCCGTTAGATTTTTTTTTTCTAAATACTTATTGTATCTTTTTAAAATATTTATTTTACCTTTTATTATTTTATTAAAAACAAATTCAAATATTTTATTATATTTTTTTTAACAAAGATATATTGCTTTTTATTTTTGTTTAAAAAATGATTTTAATTAATTTTTAAAATTTTAAATTTTAAATTTTAATAATTATATAAAATTTTAAAAAGTTTTGAAAAATTTAATAAATATTAAATTAATAATATATATAATTTGTTGAAGAGTGGGTTTTGAAATGAATTATGAGATATAAAAATATATTAAAAAACAAAAAATCTAAAAAATAATATTGACTATGTGTTATATTTTGTTGGATAGTTTCTCACTATTTTTTTATGCAAAAATATTTAGAGGATTAGAAATTTTTCATGTGGCTAGCTCATCATCATTTTTTATGCAAAAATATTAACAAGATTAGAAATTTCAAATAGGAAAAAAAAATTTGAATTTTCATTTAAAGAAATTCTTAATTACATATAAATTTCAAAATATGTTGAACTTTCTATATTTCTATAATTTTAATAAAATTCATTTATTGCTTTATGATTTGGAATTAATAAAAGATTAAAAAGTGCTTTAAATATATGTGTGTGTGTATGTGTGTGTGAGAGAGATATTTAGACGATAGACCATTATACTTTTATGCTTGAATAGTGGAGCAACTAATATGGATGACTTTTGCTATTATTTTTTATTTTTACATAAAAAGCAAGTAATAGTGCAGAGTAGATTTGTTATTTTTTATTATCATTTTTGTTTTAAGAAAGTTACTATCAATGAAGTTTGAATTTTTTTTCCTCTATATTTTTCAATATTTATTTAGATTTCACTCTCTTTGATATTTCTTTTTTTTCAAAGTATTTATTACTTTTCATTATCATGTTAAGGTTTTAATGTTTGTTATTTTGTGTTGGACTTTTAATAATAATAATAATAGTTTGATATTTGAAAGTTGTGTGTGTATGAAAGAGAGAGATTAATGTTTACTAAAATTTATATAGTTTACTAGATTTGAAGAATGTAAGAAAGTAATTAGAATTCTTTAACATTTTATTTCCATGCTCGAAAACTAGTGATAGAAAGGATTCAAGATCAATATAGTTTAGCTAACATAAAATATCAAGGTTGGTAGTGTGACAAATATTTTGAAAATTAGATTGAATGTGAGTATAAAATAGGCTATTTAAGAGAAGGTGTTTTTCATATTCTACCATTTTAGTATAACAAAGATGACAAACTTTTCATCCCATGACATTTTTGGAATTGATGTGTGGTTTCACTATTAAAGCTCATGAGAATTAATTTGTATCTTAGCAATGCTCATTTTCTTCTTAACATTAAGCAAGACAAATAGATATTTTTCATTTTCAAGATTTGAGGTTAATTACCTCCTTATATATCTTAGTTTCCTTTTTCCCTCTAACTTTACTTAAAATTTTGAAGTATTAATATCTTTAATAGTATCCTTATTTTGCAAAATGATCTTTTCTTTTATCCCCTAACTATCTAGCCAAGATTGGCATCCTTATGTCATTCTCCCTTTAGTCAAAGATAAAGTTTTTATTAGAGTTAAAAGCAACTTTAGAAAACCTCTTGGCATCCATGTTGCATAACTTCTTCTCCACATAAAATACCTAATCATAACCATGCTTTCAATATTCTACAAATATAATTATAATTATAAGTTTATTGTTCATTTTTAATTAATTAGTTTGTATTCACCGGTGGGGGTGACCAAGCCGAGAGACAGATGGAGACGCATTGGAGAGTGGAGCCAAATGGGCCTCCACGCACCGCATGAATGACATGGGATCCTCAGGAGGAATTCATTAGCAGGTGCAACTGGGGGTACTGCTGTGAGGTTGGAGAGTGTGGGTGGGGAGCAATCGCCCCACCATCCTTAGTCTAGTTATACCTTTGGTTTGTGTTTGTTCCTTTGGAGACGCGATGTGGTGGGGAGCACGAGTCTTGGTCCCCTTACTAGATTGGCTCACCCAATTCTGGAAATAGTGGCATACCCCCTGTTCGCCTACAGATTATGGTTATTGTTACAGAACTAGAACTTACTGCTTAGGAATCCCTAGCTCAGGAGTGGTAAGTGACATGTTATTGTGTTTGGTTAACATTCGGCTTGGATGGTGGGTTTCACAGGACAAGCAGTCTCCTCCCTGCGATGGTGCAACTGGTGGTGGTGGTGTTGGTTGCATGCCGAGACAGAGAAGACGCGCCCAAAGGGGGAGAGTCGGCCACCATATGGTTGAACATTTGCACCAAGGAATTCCCAGCTCGAACTTGGAGTCGACTAAGAGCCCCCATTCTGACACAGATGCTGCCATGTCCCTAGGCCACGTTGAGGCTCTGGCCAACTTGAAATCCATAGCGATCGAACTGAACAATCTCCAACTCAACATGGAAACTTTGAGGGAGCAGAGGTATGATGACAAGAATGAAATGATGGCTTACATTAATGGTCTTCAGCTTATGTAGAGTGAGCTCCTGGACTCCATAGACAGCCTTCAAAGGCAACTTCGGCACACAAACGACAATCTTCGTGCTTTGGAGGCTTGGGTGGAACACATCTACTATCATAGGCACGAGCGAGTTACATTCTTTGCTGATCGTCCAGTGTTCCCCCAACCCATCCCCTTAATGTGTATTCTTGAGATATGGTTTTTTGCTTCTTTTGTATCGGAAATAACCAACGACACGGGTTGTCTTGGCCTCTTCACAGACTTATTATTGTTCAGAGCAAGGCCCGTGCCAGCTCTTAAGCTTGCTACTCAGCCTTGTGCAGCAATAGTGATGTATTTTGATGGTGTGATGTTGTTTTATTTTGATTTTGAAGCTATAATAATATAATGAAGTTTTTTTACCGAGAAAAAAAATTAGTTTTTATTAACATTTATTTAATTAATATATATTTATTTAATTATATATAATTTTGAGCAAAGTTTTTATTGAAATATTTTATTAAAATGTTTGTTAATATTGAAATATTATTTTGTTATTAATATATATTTTTAAATGTTATGTGTTAATGTAAACACAAGACTATACATCTCCCTCGTAAGATTGTAAAAGTGTTTTTTCACATAAAAATAATAATTTATTTTAAACAATACAACTTAATCAAACGATTTATTTGAGGTATGAAACCCATTAATTTGTGGGATAAGGAATCTTATTTGTGCAACAATTTCACAATAGGATATATGACTATATCCATCTTCTGGCATTTTTACAATAATTTTAATGACTTTTAAATTTTAGTGTGTAAGTTTTCACAGCTCGAACTTCTAACATAATTTATTTATTTATTTTCCAAAAATTGAAGAAAAATTATAAGATGTTCTTCTGTCTACATAATGTTATTGTCTCAATAAACGAAGATATCATTACAACCACCCAAAAAATTACAATTAAAATCGACTTTCAAAGCATTACAAATTAAAATTCAACTTTCAAAGCAATAAAATTTTTAATATTGGTTTAAAGAATAAATTTTAAAGCTATCCCCTAGGTGGTACATCATTTAGTGATGAAGTGTATTGTTGAGGCACTTTTTTGTGTAAAATCCACCAGCTCAATTTATCTGTGTCCATGGTAGGAGTAGTCGTGAACACCTAGTGGTCATAGTGATTGCAATCACAATCATCCTTATGTCACACGAGTAGAAGCTCGAATTAATTTATGCTTCCTCTAATTATCGAAAGGAATTATTTTCAGAGAAGATTTTGATCTCACCCTCTACCCCTAGGAGAAAAAAGGGGGTACCCCTGTACGAGAACCCTTCAAGGAAAATATGGAGGACCTCATTTCATCATTTGAATTGGTGGATACTAAACCAACCTTTAGAAAATACACTTGAAGTAATAGACAAATCAGACCTAGACATATAGTCGCATACCCTTACATATTTCTAATACACAGTGACTTTTTAAAGCAAAAATTTTCTTTCTCATCCAATATTCTCACTCGAGGAGGATCAAATCACAATCCAATCTCCCTCTCAATGTGCTTAGAACCTTATTATTTCCTTTTGTCATTTGATTTGATATGCTTTAGCTAAATCAATAACCATTCATGGAAATCACCTCACCTTCTTGGAGAAAATGGATTATTGGCTCCCATATTCATCTATGGGAATGCAAAATTAGAAATATAAAGCTTGCTCTCAAGAAATGGGCCAAGCAAAACGAAAAAAAGTAGGGACAAAAAATAAAACTCCACAAAACCAATATGGAAAGTATTCAAAAGAGAATGGTAAATGAAAATATATCTTTTAAAATTTGCAAGAAGAGAGAAGAGAGTTTGATCAATACCACACATCCATCAAAAAGGAAGAAGAAATGTGGAGAATCAAGTCAAGAATCATATGGCTCAAAGTGGGAGGAAGAAATACAAAATTATTTCATAATCAAGAAAACAGTGAGAATGCAAGAACAATATCAAATCCATAATAATGGATAGGGAACATTTTTATAATTTTGTCAAAATCAAGGAGGTTGCCTTCAACCATTTGAGTAAAACAATTCAACCAAAGTCCATTATATGCTAGATCATATGCCTAGACAAAAATTTGGATCCAGATGGGTTCTCAGCACACTTCTATTAAAGATGTTGGGGAATCATTAAAGCATATTTATGTTGAATGATTGATTATTATTTGAAGCATGGATATGTTGGGGGAGGAACAAACTCCTCATTCTTACCTATAATACCCAAGGAAGTTAATCCATCTATTTTTGTTTGTTTTTTTCCTATTTCTCTATGTAATCTCTCTCATAAGCTAATCTCAAAAATTATGGCACTAAGAATAAATCCTCATATGTCTAGGCTCATTTTTGAAAAATCAAGGGGGTTTTGTAGGAGAGAGATAGATGGTGGATAACATTATTCTAACTCAAGAAGTAATGCATTCAAGTAAGGCAAGGGGAAAAAGTGAGTGGTAATAAAATTGGATATGGCTAATTCCTTCAATATATTTGATCACAATTTCATTCTTGAGACCCTAAAGAAGAGGGGCTTCAATGATCATGTCCTCCAGTGAATCTTAGCTTGTATTACGTATCCATGGATAGCTCTTTAATCAATGGGAGACCTACAAAAAATTTTAAAACTTAAAGAGGATTAAGACAAGCATTCCCTATCTCCCCAATGTTATATATTCTTATGGTGTATGCCCTCAGCAAAAATGCTAGAATATGAAAGAAGAATTGAAATGCCTCCTGGAATAAGATATGGACCAAATATCAATAATATCAACCACTTTAAATTTGTGGATGATACTTGTTGATTGGGGGAAAATCAATCATAATAATTGAAAGATTCAAAAATATTTTTGATTAATTTGTAAAGGCATTAGGAGGATTGATTAATTCATAAAAAGACAAATATTTGCCTAAAACATTGGAAAAAGAAAACAGATGCAACTAAATAGATTGATGGGCTTCAAAGTTATGGAAAATTGGTCAAAGTTTAAATATCTAGGAATTCCCCTTTGCATCAAGCCCTTTCCTCACCTGTCTTGGACATCAATCCTATCGAAACTAGGGAAAATTTATGAACAATGGGGAGCCATATGGCTAAACTCTACATGAAGGATAACTCTAATTAAACATGTTCTATCAACTCTTCCCCTCTTCCATTTTTTTGCATTATTAGCCCCGGCTTGTTTCATTATAAAAATTTCCCAAATAAATGAGAAATTCCTTTGGAAAGGGGGTAAATCGAAGACAAAATAATTTAATTTACCTAAATGGGAAGTTGTGCACACTCCAAAAAGTCAGGGTGGCATGATTATAAGAGATCCATCCCTAATGAATATTTCCATTGGTGCAAAGTTAGCCTCAAAGACTCATCTCCTCAAAAAATGAATGGTGGAAATCAATGAAATTCCATAAATATTTAAATGGAAACACAATGATGTGTCTTGACTCTCCTCCTTCTCATCAAGAAGGCTCCATAATTTGGAGACTAATTTCTTCAGTATCCACTAATATTACAAATCACATAACTTGGGTTCCTAGAAATGGTCTATTAATAAATATTTGGAATTCTAACATTATCGAGCATCCTCCCCTTAGACATCCATTTCCTCTTTTTCCCTTAGGGAATGGCTTGTCTAGCGCAACAAGACTTCTCTAGAGGATATATCACACTAAGACATGGACAAGAGGTGGCTAGTATGGTACTTTCATGAAGTCCCTAATAACATAAGGAAGTGATATACTTACTCCTTGGGAACATCTCGCAGTGCACCCCAAATCATTTGGAGGGAGAGGATTCTAGGTGATGGAAAGAGTTGGAATACACTATTAAAGTAGGGTATCATGCCTTATTATATTTTCAAGGTGAACTACCTAACTCAAGATTATGGAGCAATATTTGGCATCCCAACAGCATCCCCAAAATCAATTTTTCATGATGTTTCTTTGCTCATCGTAAGATTCATAGTGGAGAATCTCATCAAGTGGGGAATTCATGGCTCCTACAGATACCCTTTGTGCTTATCAGTTGAAGAAAACATTTCACGCATCTTTCTATAATGTAGTTTTACTAAGGAATCCTAGAGTAAGACTTTGCAAACTCTAGCCATAAGAGTAATTTTTCCAAATTATTTTCAAAAACTCTTTGAGGTTTGGCATAAAAAATCCATTGGAACATTCCAAGGAAAGGTCGACCTCAAACAAATTTGGGTCCCAAATTCAATTGCTAGAATATATGGTTAGCTAGGAACATAAGCATATTTGAAAAACTTAAATATCAAACTGAAGAAGTGAACTTGAGAGCTTTATCATTGATGGAAAAATATTATAAATCAAGAGACGAACCCATCTCCCTTGGGAAATATCTGGATAGGAATGAATTATAATGGTTGAACCTTCTCTTTCAACATCTCTATGGAGCATTATAAATGTAAAGCCTATTATCTATGAGAAATGGTACATTCATTGCTCTAAGGAAGTGGAAAAATGGATCCTTTCTAATAAATATCATATCCTTTTCTTTGATGGTACTTTGAAAAACAATCCAGGAGTGGCAGGAGAAGGAGGCTTTATACTTCACCCTGATGAAATGATAAAATCAACCTTTGTTTGGGGCCTAGGAATGAGATCGAATAATCAAGAAAAATCATATGCTCTTCTTAAAACTTTACATCTTGCTAAGGAAGAAAACATTACAAAAATTTCAATATTAGAGACTCTAGGATTATAATACAAATCTTGAACAAGAAGAAACTACCAAGGAACATAAACTTTAAAAACTATTCGTCTAAAAATTTGGGAGATACTATATCATTTGTCTTTATTTGAATCCCACCACATCTTGAGATAATACGACAAGGAAGTTGACACCCAAGAAAACAAAGGTTGTGTTATTGGCATAGGAAGGATAGTTGTAAATGAATTTGAGGGACACAACCCCATTCCCTAACTCATATAACTAGGGATTAAAATTTGACCATTCAAATTTTTCAAGATGTAGCATACCATGTGGATTCTATCATGCAAATACGGCATGCATGGAGAGAAGGTATAAGGACTCAACACAAATGGCGAGCAAGGAGTAATCAATGGTTGATCTAGGCAATGTGGGAGGAGTAAGGTTTACACCATGTGACAATTAATAATGTGACTTCTTGGGCTAGAAATGAGAGCATCATGGTAATGAAGGACCCTATTGTGTTGTGTAACGGAGTTGATAGTATTGAAACTAAGCATGGATTTCAGCAGAGAAAATGTATCAACATGAACCTTAATCAAGTCACTTGCAATCAAATATGGAAAAGGCAGCGCAACGCGAGTGAGAATCTGGGTGGATGACTTCATTAGTCATCAGAAAAGGAAAGTGCATTGGTTTGATTATGGATTTATTACCCACATCAATAAATTCAAATTCTATTAGACATATTTCTGAGGCTAGTAGAGAGCTTTGGTCTCAAAGGATTTCACTGAGAAAAATTGACAAGTCTAAACTTGGAAGGATCCATCCACAAATGTGTATAATCTTGAGAGTGTCAACTCAACATAAAAAAAGAGGAAATTGTCAAGAAAGGTACTTTGTTATGGGTTAAATTTGAATTCATTATTGCTCCTAATTACGTACTTTCGACTAGTCTTCATGGTATGTTTAGTATTAGGATTCCCTTTTATGATGGTCGAAGATTCCCCTGAATTGATCTAACTCACCTCCTTTTCCCCTATGTTTTATTGGGTATGTCATATATTCTTTCGATGACTAGCACCAAGGGTTGTTAAATTGTGTCGGGTGTAGGGGGTGTTGGTATTCTAGAGTTATCAACATTTAATCAAGAAATAAATGAATAAAATAGGAAACTGAACCACACATAAAGAATTACGTGGTAAAACCTTGATAGTGTGTCAAGGAAACCTCTACGGGGCAAGGGATTATAATTCTTATTGCTCAATAATGATTCTCCAAGTTACAAGAAGCCTCATAGACAATCACAAATTTAATATGTGATATTTTGTTACATAACTTCCTTTTGTTATAGAAAACTGACTAAACGGAAAAAATATATTTACCCAGATAATTACATCATTTACATTTATTATTGTCATTTTTCAACAATCTCCACCTTGACAATAATTTTCCTAATCCCTTTCCCATGCCCATTCATCATATCTTTTTCAAGCTAAGAGAAGCCAAACACCATCGCAACTTCTCTACTAAAATTGGCTTCGTGAATATGTCTACATGATTCTCCTGTGTATAGACCCTTGAGAGCTACTTTGCTACCATCGATCACATGTCTAACAAAATGGTACCTTACATCAATGTGCTTGGTCTTGTTTTGATAGGTTGGATTTGTAGCCAAATGAATAGCACTTTGAATGTGACATAACACATTCACTTTCCCCTGTGTCCTTCAAATCTCATGAAGTAAACCTTGCAACCATATTGCCTCTTTACAAGCATTTGAAGTAGCTATATGCTCTGCTTCATTAGTGGACAAAGCAACAATTTCTTGAAGTTTTGATATCCAACTAATTTCTCCACCTACAAGAGTAAAAACATATCCTGTAGTAGATCTCCTCTTGTCCAAATCACCTACATAATCAGCATCCACATATCTGTAGACTGAAATTTCACTACCATTAAAGATGATACAATGGTCAGTTGTGCCTCTCAAATACTGAAGCACCCATTTCAGATCTCGCCAATGTTCTTCTCTTTGATTTTCCATGAACATGCTAACAACTCCAACTACATGTGAAATGCCAGGTCTTGTAGATACCATCTCATACATTAAGCTTCCTATCACATTTTCATATGGTACACGAGACATATACTTATTTTCTTCATCATTTCTAGGACTCAAAACCAAAGAAAGATTAAAATGGGAAGCTAATGGAACATTAACAAGTTTCAAATTGTTCATACCAAAATTTTCACGTACTTTCTCCATATACTTCTATTGTGATAACCAGAGCTTTCCAATTTTTTTGTCTTTGTGTATCTCCGTGCCCAAGATATGTTTTTCCGCTCCAAGATCCTTCATTTCAAACATCCTAGAAAAATGAGCCTTTAGCTTGTTGATCTCTTCCATGCCCATGCTCGCAATAAGCATATCGTCAACATACAAGACCAAGATAATGAATATTCCATTGAAATTTTTAAAGTACACACAATGATCATACTCACTTCTACTAAAGTTCTAGCTCACCATGAAGGAGTCAAACTTCTTATACTACTGCTTGGGATACTTCCTCAAGCCATACAATATTTTCTTGAGCTTGCAAACTAATATTTTGTTGCGACCTTGTACAAAACATTTTGGTTGTTCCATATCAAGCTCTTCATCCAAATCACCTTGAAGAAAATTTGTTTTAACATCTAAATGTTCTAACTCAAGGTCAAGTAACGCAATTAGTGCTAACACAGTATGAATAGAAACAAGTTTTATGACTGGTGAAAAAATCTCATGAAAATCAATACCTTCAACCTAAGATTACCCTTTTTCAATTAGCCTCGCCTTATACCTTTATATACTTCCATCAACATTTCACTTCAATTTGAAGACCCATTTTCATCCAATAACACTTCTCCCTTCAAGAAGTTCTACAATATCCCAGTTTTTATTCTTGGCTAAGGAATCAATTTCTTCGTCCATAGTTTTTTTCCATTTTTCACTATCTGCATCATCCACTGCTTCCTGATGGAAAGAAGGATACCACAACATGTATCCTTTTACTGCATAATCATACCCAACAAAAGCATAAGATTTTTCTTTTGGGTCTAACTTTGAACATTGGCTCTTTGGAATAAGAGCATAGGCATCACAACCAAAATTCCTTAAATGTGAATAATCATAAGACTAGCGGGACCAAACTTATTCAGGAATTTCACAATTAATGGCAACTGAAGGTGATATGTTTATCAAATGACAAGCAGTAAATATTGTTTCTGCCCACAACTCCTTTTGCAACTTAGCATTGCTAATCATGCTTCTGGCTCTTTTCAAAAGAGTTAGATTCATACATTCAGCAATGCCATTTTGCTAAGTATAAGTAGCAGTTTTATGTCTAATAATCCCTTCATCCTTACAATATTATTCAAATTATAAGGAAGTAAATTCACCACCATTGTCAATGCTTAAACAATTAATTGGTTTTCATGTTTTCCTTTCCACCTTAGCTTTAAATTGTTTAAAAAAATTAAATATGTCATCTTTTCTTTTTAACATATAGACCCAGAATTTCCTAGAGAAATCATCAATAAATGTTGAGAAGTATAATGCACCTCCATAACATACAATAAGAGATGGTCCCCAAAGATCAAAATGAATATAGTCCAAAATTTATTTACTATTATGACTTCTAGTTTTAAATTTATGTTTACATTATTTTCCATATACACAATGTTTACAAAAATCCAACCTCAAGGATTTCAAATCATGGAACAATTTGAGATTCATCGGTACCTAAAGACCCTTCTTGCTCATGTGACCTAGTCATTGATTCCATAGGCAAGTATCTTCTTCTACCTTCTCAGATACAGTCACTTTCTCGCTGACCTGAGTACATCCTTTGAGTATGTAAATGCTTATGGTCTTCTCTACCTTCATAACAACGAGAGCGCCTTTTGAAACTTTCAGAACTCCATTTTGACTTGTAAACTTGTAATCTTCTGAGTCCAATACTCCTATTATCACTTTGTAATTTCCCTAGGCTGAGGAGAGAAACCCAAAGGTAACCACAAAACCATTTTTAAAACAGGAATCTAGCCCTTCTAGCTTCCGAGAGGGATCTGTCTATCTGATTTGGAATTTTGGTTTAAAATATTAGGCTAATTATGAAAGTTCGAGGCGGGATTTTCAAATATTTGGTTGAAAGATGCAAGGAAATTCCACTGGGCATGGAGTCATGAAACTTTAGGTAATCAATCACAATATGATGGAGCATCTGTAACAGGGAACGATAGACAAACTTTTGGATCTTATAAAGTGTCTGTGGAGTGAAAAAGATGAATATGACTTAAGTTCAATTAAATATATATCATACTAAGATGAATTATATATTTAACATCAAACAGAAAACATTGACATTGTTTAAAAGTCAGAGCAGAGTACACTTAAGAAAATTTGGCCCTTAATATTCTTGAAACAATAAAGAGAGAAAACATATGGAAAACCAAGAGAATAAACAATTTCACAAGACAAAGTACATCACCAATTGCTTGACACGGGAATCCTAGAACAAAGCTCTCTGTATTATTTTAAATTGAACCATTTCAGTACAATGCACAACTTACATCAATATACAGTCTTTGCTCATACAAGTTCGAACCTTTATTACATATTCACAAACTTTTTATATAATTCTTTACATAACGGTTTGGAAAATAAGAGTCATGACATAATTACAGAAACAAAGATATTTTGAATATCTCTCAAATTCATGTATGCAAAGATAAACTTAAAGATGTTATGTATGTCCTAGAAAATGTATAGGAAATATACTTGTATTCAAACAACAGAAAAATTGGTGAACTACTTCCCTTGAAATTAGAACAAGTCCCTAACTACAATTTAAGAATTTCTGCTATCAAAACAGGTCCCTCTGCAACTACGCCTTCATTCTTCTTTGTTTCTATTCGGAAATTCTTAGCCTTAACAATTGGAAATCAGTTTTCTAGTATTGATCCTCTCTCTTCAAATCTAGAGTGGTTGTAGTTGTTTTCGCAACACTGTCCATTCAAAACATTTTATTCTCCTTTTCCTGTGATTCAGCAACTTCCGACCCATACGCCTATTAACACCTCTACATGATCTATCAGATAAATTCTCATTTTATTGTTTCATTCATCTTTCTTGGAAAATCTTGAACTGCTTGCCATGGTGCCAAAATCCTCCTGATGCCTTGTCGGGATACCTATCAGAATAGTCAAAACCATAAAATGACTATAAGATCAGAATTTTGGGGTTAATCCCTTTTAGCTGTGAACAGGGGCCGATTCTTTGAAATACTATCATAATGTAGTTTGGTCCATTGAAATAAGATTTCGGGACTTAGTGGAAAAGGGGGATGTTTCTTTAGAAATATTATGCTATATGGGACAACATACTATGCACTTGGGCCTTTATAATATCGGGACTTCACAATCGATGACTTCATAATGTTGCAATTGGTTGCATCCTCCAAAACTTGCGATCATTGATATGTGGGATCGCCTTTGGTTTTTTAGCCTCGCATCGTTGGTTCTTTGATTGCTTTATAACTTTGGGCCAACCCCCACATCAAATCTCCTCTATCAGTGATTTCACCATTTAGCATTTGGTTGCAGTCCCAAAAATTGTGATTTTTGATGAGTGACATGACTTGGTCCACGTGGAGAGGAAATGAGGGAGGGTCGCATGAAGTTTTATCATATAAAACCTATGTGAACCCTTTCCACCCAACTTTATATTAAAACCTCTATTGACCTATCTCTGCCCAACTCCATGATTTAAATAGATAAAACAAATATTTAAATTTTCATCGTCCCTTTGATGTGCCAATAACCCTCAGTTCTAATCCCCGTGGCTTTCCTTCTTCATGACCATGAGTTAGTCCCTATATCAGAGCCCTCTCTATCGGCAATTTCCAATTGGAGGTGTGACTTTGGTGCACATTTCATTTTCATCGATCACCTTTTGTGTTTAGCCCTCGATCCTTCGGCTCTTCATGTGACCGCAATCCAACCCCCTTATCAGAGCCTCCTAATCATAGGTTTTCAATCAGAGGTTGCACTAAGATGCACAACATGCCTCAACCTCTGATCATTGATCTATGATATCTGACATCATCACTGACATGTGTCACCTTGTGAGTGGTGACACGTGTCACCCTTTTTTGGCCTATTCTGACCCCTGAAAATGTTGAACTAGCTACCATGTGTCCACCATACTGCCACATCATGATGACGTCAAACTCCACATGGGATGTATCAGAACCAATCGTTGTTCAACTCGTGTACTTTATCGGATCTAATCTCTTTTTTCCATGCATCCCTTTGGAAGAGAGAGAAAAAAGCCCAAGCTTCTATGGTTTTTCAAGCAAATCCTTTATTAATCTGTAATTAGCCCTCCCAGCATTTTAACACTATTGGCCCATTCCCAACGATTCTAATACTATCAATGTTTTTCATATTGCAACATTTCTCTGATTCACAACATTGGCATATGCAACATTTCTTTGATTGCCAATCTGCCTCATTTGCAATTCGTCAATATGTGATGGGCCCTGGACATTGTCGATTATTGATTTCCAACATACAACACCCGGTGATACACCGATTGTCAATATCTCTTGGACCCCCGACTATCGACTAACCATAAACCTCCAATATGTGGGATTTGGAACCTCTAATCACCAATTTGTGATATCGGTAACCATTGATCATTGATTTTTCTTCGACCTCCACTACTTGCATTTCCAAACCTCCGATATGCAGTACCCAGGATCAACACTTAGCCAATTTCTTCTTGTTTTCTGATTTTGAAGAATAAACTTGAACTTGCTCTAGCTTTTGATCCAGAAGTTAGTTTGAAGAATTGAATATATTGTTGGAAAGATGCTTCTGAACACTTTATCATAAAAACACCTGCAATATCATTTTACAAAATCTTTACAAGCAAAAATCCTTCTCAACCTTAGAATGATTTTGACCACAGAACTTCAAGGACTGAATGGTTTCTTAGACAAGTAAATATTTAGGCTATGACACATAGTGACTCATAGGCTAAACTCCACAAGAAGATTCCCAAAATAAATAACTGGACAGACTATGATTACCTATATTATAGGACCCTAACAACTCCCAAAGAAATCATTTTTTTCCTCAACTCAGGTACATGTCTAACATCAGTTAATGTTCTAACTGTATCACCATACATTTTAATTTTGACATTTTCCATCCCAACAGTCTGAAAAGATACATTATTACGTATAAACACAGAACTACCATTCATAGCTTCACATGAAGTGAACCAATTTTTGTGTGGACTCATATGACGAGAAGCACCAAAATCTAACAAGCAATTTTCATAATTTTGAGATACATTGCAAACTAGTAAAGCTTCATCTACCATACCTAATTTAGCAGATAAAACTTCATCAATTATACCTAACTCAACTTGATTTTCTTCTTTCTTTTGATTTTCAATGGACTCCTTTCGTTTCCAATAGTGTTTCTTGAGGTGTCCTATTTTGTTGCAGTACCAACATTTGGCTTTACACTTATTGCATTTTGATTTTGATCTGGAAGAAGTTCTTGCTTTCTCCCCTCTTTCCTTGGACCAACCTCTTGATATCATGGCTTCTGGTGCTAAATTTTCAATGTTGGACTTCTTTCATACTTATTCAAATAACAAAGCTCCCACAAAAAAATCAAATTCCAAAGATTCAGTTGTGCTCAATCTGATAGAAGTCACAAAGTGATCCCAAGACTTGGGCAAGGAACACAACAAGGTAATAGCTTTGTCTTCTTTCTGAAATTCAACTTCCATATCTAACAACTGGAAAATAAGTGTATTAAAAACATTTAAGTGTTCTGCAATTTTAGTACCCTCCTTCATCTAAAGGCTATATAGTTTCCACTTCAAATAATTTTTTTTTGTTAAAGATTTGGTCATATACAGTGTTTCCAATTTCCCCCACAAACCTACTATTGAAGTTTCTTCAACAATATTGAAGAGAACTTCATCTGCCAGTCACAACCTAGTGGTATTGAGAGCTCATTCATCCAAGTCCTCCCAATCCAAATTTGTCATGCCAACAGGTTTCTTCCTAACCCCATCTAAAGCTTTGTGCAATCCTTGTTGCACCAGAAAATCCCTTACTTTTAATTTCCACAATGCAAAATTTTTCAGTGAACTTATCCACCTCAAACATAGCATCAGTCATTTTTTCTATTTCTTCCTACAGAGACACTTTGAAAAGAAAAATTTGCTACTTGTTTTTCTTTACTCCTTTCTAATTTTTCTTTCAACTGGGATTTTTTCTGAATTTGTTTACTTTGTTTTCTTTTGGGAATTCTAATAAGTCTAGTGTTAACAACCTTAATTTTGTTCCCTTTAAAAAAATTCCATAATTTCTTTCAACAATCATGCTTAACCTTCTTCAAACAATTTTGTTTCTTTTTTTCTTTAAATCAAAATAACCTTGGTTTAATGGAAATTTATACAAGGGTTTCTCCCTTCTTCTTTTTTAAATAGCAGATCAATTCCAATAATGATGAATATCACTCCAGAATTCCTTTTTTAAACAATTTTTACAAAGAATTTTTTTTCAGAAAAATATTCTTTAAATTTATGCTAAAGAAAAAATTACCCGAGCGACTGCTACGAATTTTTTTACTATCCAACATGAGAAATGCTCCAGAAATGCGGCCTCTGACCTCCAAATTCTCCTCTCTTTGCGTCTTTTTCAGATATGGGAAAATTCAAGTGCTTAACCAGTGAAACACACACACACACACATAAAAAACAAAACAAAACAAACAAACAAAAACACAAAAAATGA
Source organism: Pinus taeda (assembly GCA_000404065.3). Taxonomy (NCBI): domain Eukaryota; kingdom Viridiplantae; phylum Streptophyta; class Pinopsida; order Pinales; family Pinaceae; genus Pinus; species Pinus taeda. Next base: position 58,428 of record APFE031125702.1, on the reverse strand, counting down.
CTACACAAGTGGAATTTTGTAAACCTGGGCTCTTCTTTGCGGCTTGGCTTACTCCGGTTTGGCTATTGGTCATAACTAATAGGTTGCACCTTTCTAACTTTCCAGTGTTCGACTGACAGTCAGTGGCTCCTCCAAACAGGCTCCACAATTATCCTTTTCAATTTTTCTTACACTTGCTCAAAACAATGGTCCGCTTTGCTCATCCTCTTCACACACGCAGAGCTTTTCTCTGGCAGTAGCAACAAAATTTCTTAACCAATAGTGACGGTAAATAGGAACGGAGATTTTCTGGTGGGGGCTTTAGCCCTCCTTCAAACAATCAATGAATCTTCAGTCAGAGGTGGCTCTCTTCAACGAGCAGCTCAATGTTAATATGCAAATTTATGACTGTGGCTTTCTCTGGTGTCTTCAAATAGTTACAATTCTTTGGACGGTGACTCGTTCCATCTCGTTGACCCCACAGTGACCCTCACAACCAAGCTCTTCCCATAGATTTGATACCACTTGTTGGTATTCTAGAGTTATCAACATTCAATCAAGAAAGAAATGAATAAAATAGGAAACTGGATCACATACAAAGAATTATTTGGTAAAACATTGACAGTGTGTCAAGGAAACCTCCATGGGCAAGGGAATGGAATTCTTATTGCTCAATAAAGATTCTCCAAGTTACAAGAATCCTCTCAGGAAATCACCAATTTAATATGGGTTCTTTCGTTACATAACTTCCTTTCGTTATAGAAAATTGAATAAACGGTAAAATAGATTCACCCAGATAATTACATCACTTACATTTATTGTTGTCATTTGTCAATAGCGGGGGGAGTCGTTGAGGGGGGGGCGGGCTGTTTGCAAAGGGGTGGTTGACTCCCTGCGTCGGGTCTGGGGTAGCACCCCAAGAAAAAATTTATTTATTTTTATGTGGACCCAAGGATGGTAGGCGGACCTACCCATGGTTTTGTGCATGGTTTTTGCACATGGTTTTGGGCATTATGATTTTTTCCCGTGGTATTTTATAGATATGTTTAAGGGAACTACAGTTATGTTCTAATCTAGGGTTAATGGATTGGGGTTTATGGATGCTTCGACATGTATATAATGTATTGTAACATGGAAAGGAATATAATGAAAAACCAATATGGTTTTCTCGATTTGGGTTCCAGGAGAAAATATTTATGTATATTTTATGTTCTCGTCATTGTTTAATTTTATATTTTAAGAATTCATTTACAAGTAACTTTTGTAGAGGGTTAAAATATACATTTGGTATCAGAGTTCTTTCGGCTTCAAGGGGACACCTTTGTTGTTGATGGGTTTTTCTTGGGCATGTGGTAGACCTTTTTAAAGTGGGGGATATGTAGGATCGATTCTTGCAGTGAAAGGAGATGGCAAACAATGGGAAGATAACGATTGAGAAATTCAATAGAAAAAGTTTTGAGTTGCAAAAGCTCAAGATGGAGGATATGTTGGTTGGAAAAGATTAGTGGATTGTTTTAGATCCCGGAACAGCACCAATAGGAATGTCGGTAGAAGACGGAGAAAAGTTAGATCGAAAAGCAAAGAGAACAATACAATTATGTCTCTCAAATTCAATATTTTTGAATGTATTAGGGGAAGCTAAGGTAAAGGCTTTGTGGGATAAGTTAGGGAATTTATATCAATCTAAGTCTCTAGTGAACAAATATTCCTATAGAAAAAAACTATATAACCTAAGGATGAACGTTGGAGACTCGATGACAAAGCATCTAATTTCCTTCAATATTGTGGTAAGTTAGTTTTCATTAGTTGATACTAAAATTTTGTGTGAATATAAGTGCATCGGTCTGTTATGTTCTCTACCAGACTCGTGGGATAGTCTAGTTGTTTCTATAGGTAGAAATACAACTACCTTGAAGTTTGATGAAATAGTCTCATCCTTGTTGTCGAAGGAGATGAGACGGAAAAATATGGAGAGTTAGAATCGAGATGCCTTGTCTGTAAGAAAACGATCCCAGAACAAAAATAGAATAAGTCCTCAAGTGGGAGACCTAAATCTATAGGGAGACCTAAATCTATAGGGAGATCTAAATCTCCAGGAAAGCTTATGAATGTATGTTGGAAATGTGGAAAATAATGGAACTACAAAAAGGATTGTAAATCTAAAACTCTTGAGAAAGGGAAAGAATCTGATGTTATTCCTTCTACAGAGGATAAAACCACCTCAGGTGAAGGTGGGGATGTGTAATTGACTTTTTCTTCAAGTACACACGTAGATCATGAGGCATGGTTGATTGACTCAGGGGAATCCTTTTACTTCACTCCCCATAGGAAGTGGTTCTGTGAGTACGATAAATATGATGGTTGTGATGTCTTCCTAGGGGGTGAAAATAAGGCCATACTCATAGGATGCAGAAAGTTCGAGTTGAAGTTGCAAGGTGGAAGGATTATAACACTTCCTGGTGCTCTTCACATTCCAGCATTGGACAGAAATCTAATTTATGTAAGCAAGATGGATGACGCAGATGTAAAAACAATGTTTGATAAAGATACATCCAAGATGATTCGAGGAACACTGGTATTGATGCAGGGACTTCAAATTGGAATTGTGTACAAGCTTCTAGGTAGCATTGTTATTAATGGGTGCAATAGTTCTTTGGTTCTTGAAAGTGGAGCAGAAAATCTAGTGGTCTATAGAGAAAATACTATGTTTTCACATCAAAGGCATGGACATATTGGAGAGAAGGGCCTTTGAATACTACATGGTAATGGTATGGTAGAAGTTATGTCCAATTTCTCTCTGGATTTTGATTTATGTGAACAGTGTATATGGGGAGAAGAAACATGTGAGTTTCCCCTCTTGTGCTAAGAGGGCGAAAGGGATATTGGAGCTTGTGCATACTGATGTGTTTGGAACTGTGTTGATTCCATCATTGGGTAAATATGTGTATTGTGTCTCATTTATAGATAACTTCGCGAGGAATACATGGATATATTTCCTCAAGAGGAAATCTCAAGTATTTGACAGGGTCAAAGAATTTAAGGTTCTAGTGAAAAATTAGATAGAGAAGAAGATCAAGGCGTTGAGGACAAATAATGGTGGAGAGTTTTGCAAGAAGTAATCTGAAGATTTTTTTATGAAGTGTGGTATAGCATGGCAGAAGACTACTCCATGCACACCACAACAAAATGGAGTTGCAAAAAGAATGAATAGGACATTGATGGAAAAGGCAAGAAGCATGCTCATTGGTTCTGAGTTAGGACAGGAATCCTGGGCAGAGGAAGTGGATATTGCATGTTACATGTTTAACAGATCAACTTCATCACCATTGGAGGATAAGACTCCACGTGAGGTATGGACTCATAAGAAACTCTCTCTCTCACATCTTAGGGTATTTGGTTGTAATGCATATGTACATGTTCCAAAGGAGAAAAGAACCAAGTTGGATAGGAAATTTGAAAGGTGCATCTTTATTGGGTATAAGGATGGTTTAAAAGGCTACAAGCTTTGGAACCTAGAAAAAAGGTTGTGTACAGTCAAGATGTGGTGTTTTGACAGGTTAATAATGTTATTAGACATGAATTCCTACCAAAGGAAAAGAAACCTGAGAAGATAGAGTTTGAACTGGAGTAGGAAGAATCAAGCTCTACAGAAGAATAAGAATCAAAAGAGGAAGTGTAGAAATTTTGAATAATTTAACACATATTCAATGGAGATTATCCTGATCATGTACTATTGCGGAAAACATACACAATACATAAGCTCCTCTACGTTGATCATCAATATAGCAGCATCAATAACAATAAAACATCAAGAGCATTCACACATTAACACAGTATGTATCCCGGGGAAAGCATCTCGCTAAAAAACCCCAACTATCTGTATATTAATGATTGAGTCATGTAACATTACACAGCATAATACTTCTCACAAGTATCTCCACCTCTGTTACACACAATACAGCTCAGATCTGATCTCCAAATCTCTTCCACTGCTTGCCCGCCTCCACTGCTCAATACCTGCTCAAGAACTGATGAGAATTGCTCACCAAACTCGTTTTTTCACCTGAAAAATAGTCACTCACGCTTTGTGGACATGAGCATAAGCTAAAATGTGGGCAAATACGTGGGCAAACTCATTGGCATACTCAATCCCTTGATTGTGCAAGATCTGGTGCACAACTATAGTCACAACTGATAGCAATCTGATTCTCTACCACCTGTCCTGTTGAACTGAACATGCACTGACATGCAACTGAGTTAACTGATGTATTCATTAGTTGTATTATGAGTTAATAACTTGTGAATTAATTAATAACTAATTCACCCAACTCATCTCTAGTCTATTTCCAGTTAGACTAAATACAACCAGTTTAACAAAGCTAAACTGAACACAACTCCATCAACTGCACCTCCAGTCCACCAAACTCAACTGATTGAGTTCTAACTGAAGTCATGCATGCAACAAATCAACTGACTCATAAGAAAAGCGTATTTCCTTCTGACAGCTGCATGTGCCACCTCTGTAGCTGAAACTAAAGTTCTCCAAGAGAATAAGATTAAGTTTATAGTCCAAATATTATTGTGAGATAATAATATTTGACTTTTCTATTTTTGACAGCCAGTCTAAAAATAGACTTGATCACTCCACTGTGATCACTCACACTTTCATCAAAAATAGAAGTCCATCTATTTTTCCCAACTTGATCAATCATCCATAAACAACAACCTGCAATCCATAGACATGATCCATATGTCTAAAAATAGACATAGTCTAAAAATAGACTTGCGCCAAAAATAGCCTGCGGGCCCACTTAGTGAAGGCGACTCTTTTCACTAAGCTCCATCATCTTGTTGCAATCTCAACAAAAAGCAGAGATACACACCCCTAATAGTCGAAGGGGACTCTCAAATCATAATAAATATGGCTTCAAAGATCCAACAAGGTTCAGAGACTCAGAAGGTAAGTAGAAGCTGGAGAATGGTCACCAGGCTTGAGCTTCTTCAATTATGGCTAAGGGACAACAAAGCCATAGCTTTCAAACATATCAGGCGAGAAGGGAACAAATTAGCAGATTTTCTGGCAAATCTAGGAGTGGATCGGGGGAAGGAACACTTCGAAGGATCACTACAAGGCAATGCTTCGGAGACAGAATGGTCCACCTTCGAGGAGATCCTAAAACATGATATGCAGACGAGCGCACAAGAACACCCGGATGCGGGTGTCATCATGTAATTAAATATGCCATGTGCCAGCCACACGTAGAGGACAGCGGGCCGATACACAGGCATATGGAAATGGTTGTTTACGGTGTGGCTTTTGCCCCAAGGAAATTCAATGCTCTTCAATGCGGCTTCGGCCCCAAGGAAATGCCGCGGGAATTTACAGAATGGTGGAAACAACATTCGATGTTGTTTGCTGGTATATGCAGGAGGGGAATTGGGGCTCTGAGGCGGAAGGAGGTGACGAATCGCCAAGGAAAGAGGAAGGAGGCTTTGGTGGCAGCGAGCCTTCCCTCAAGATTGAACTCTGTACAGTTCAGGTGTTCGGTTCTCGGCATTTTCGGGAGGTGGCGACAAGGATTAAGCCAAGGTCGTGTTCAGTTGAGGTGCTGCATCGCGGAAACCTTCTGGCAGTCGAGCTCATTATCCTCAATTCAGAGGGGGACAAAGAAATCCTTGCGGCTTTGCTCACTCTTCAGGCGGCGACAGAGCACTCCGTTCACCCCATGGCTCCTCGTACGCGCGCAACTCCTCGCCGCGGGCACAACTATGGGCAAAGGGGAAGCTCAGGAGGCAGGGGCAGTCACAGCCAATGACACATTTCTCCCCTTGCCTGTGCTTCGCCCCCTTCAATTGGGTCGGAAGACTCCGGATACGCCATCAGCAATACTGTGCAGTCGGCGAAATTCAAATTCAAGCGAAGGACCAACAAACCCATTGTCTCGGCTCTGGTAACAGTGATTTTTTCTGAAGAAGAAGAGGAGGAGGGAAGCTGGAAGGCGAAAACTGAGGAACAGATGCCTCCTTCCTCGAACAACTCAGCGCAGAGGAAGGATTTGGAAGACAGTTCTTACAGCCCTTCATCTCAAAGCAGGCTTGAAGAAGACAACACCTTTGTGCACTCTGAGGAGCAGGCAGAGGTGTTAAAGGAAATTGGAAGTTTGAAGGGCAAGGAACCTATGAACATAGCTCAGCCAACCACTGAAGTTCAGCCAACAATGGAAGTTACCAAGAAGGCTTCGCCTCAAACGCATGCCCTGGACAAGGAACCTGACAATTCCTTTGCTAATATCCTGTACCTCAAATTGCCGCCAGGAATCCTCAGACCTGAAGATATCCCGGACGGGATGGAGGTTACATGGGAGCGAGATCTGGATAAAGAGGCTGAGCAAAGTCAGAAAAGCCTCAAGTAATTTTCGCAGTTCTGTGGGTAAGAACTTCGGCTCATGGTATAAGGATTATATTTCTGTTTTGCTATGTCTATGCGTGTTTTTGAACATGATATTATGGGTTCGGCTTCATCCGTTGGGCGACCGCGCCACCGCGTATCGGGGTTGGCAGTACTCACCGAAGAGCATGCACACATCCTCTGTTTTTTTTATTATGTTTTGCACTCCTGAAGAATTCCAAGTCTGTAATGATTTCTCTCTCTACTTTGGAATTTCTTACTGTTGATGACATTTTGTCTTTTGTTCCTTACAATCAGTGGAACAGGGTTTCTTTGAACAGTTTTGAAAGAGAGTTGCTCACTCACTCTCAGAGGTTAAAACCTCTTGTAAATATTTTTTCAGTTTCTTTAATATAAATAGTTTAGTCTTTGCCCAGAACAAAAAAAAAATAATGAAACATCATCGAATATGGACTCTCCAATCTATATACTTCATTCCAAGATAAATCCTTTCCAAAAAAGGTCAACATGTCTTTCTCGTCTTGGACCTCAAGGCACATTATAATCTTCTATTTATTTCACCTTCCCATTTTGTATGGAAACCTAAAAACATCCTGGGACCCCCTTAATATAAAAGTATAATAATATATCAAAGAATCTTAACAAAAGGGAGGTGATATTAATAATGTGAAATCATTTAAAAAAAATAAAATTACATTTAAAAACAATCTCTGAACTGTAATTGTTGTCAAACAAAAAATGTAATTTTAGCAAACAAAAATTGTAATTTTATGGCTAGTCATTATAGCTAGAACATGACTAGATCCTCCCCATCTCTAGTGGTTAAGCACCTCACTTCATTAACTATTGTTTTGCTAGTGTTAGTGTTTAGTGTCCCCATCAATTCAATACAAATATTCTTAGATAGATTACTTGAAAATTATTGTGTTCATTTGTACTCATGCATGCTCATTATGTATAAAATTTATTTACATGAATGAAACCTTTTTAAAAATAAAAGTAACTAAAACCTTTTGCTACTATATTAATAAAATTTCCTATATTATTGTTAGTTCTATTAATTAAAATTGCTAATCCACACAAACTTTCACAAATACAAATTATGACCTCATAATGACTTAATTGAATATAAAAACTCTAACACATAACCTTAAGATGATTTAGTTGAACACTAAAACTATAACCCATATGATGAATAACCTAAATACTTTTATCCCAAATGATAAATAACCAATATCAAAATAACCTAAATACTTATATCAAGGATAAATAACCAACATCAAGCCTATCTCAAGGATAAATAATAAACTTTATACATAATTGTGACTTTGGAAAAAATATTTCCCTTTAACTCTAATAAATATGTTTCATAATTGAAAGTTCTGACTTCAATATCAATAAAGCCTTATAACCTCAACAAACCTCAAAAGGGAGTATTTTATAAGAAACTACATGGAACCCATAGAGCTATAATATTTGGTAACTTGGGCAGTTTTTGATAAACAGAGGCAGGTTAAACTCATGGTATGTTTTTTTTTTACATAAATTAATGACCTATTTTAATGAGGTGTAGCTTTTGCTTGAAAAACATGGAAATTTTGAATACAATTTTGATAAAATTTGGTGAATTTTTTTTAAATCTAATTACAATGATTAGATTTCAAGATTTTGAATGCCCCACTTCTTGATAGTCCTGAATCTATTTCCACAGTAAAAACACATTTCAAACACTACTACTATCCATTATCCATACTCCTATGAACCAGATTCAAGAAATTGCGACTATGAGAACAATGGCTAAATTAATTAATAATAAGGATTTTTTTATCTAGGTAAAAAGTACAAAATTACAGAATAAGATAAAATATTTATAATTATCACAAAATTACACATAATTTTTTCCAGTTTTTACCATCCCCATGGTATGATCATGAAAGTGACAAGGATAAACGATGCTCCCACAGTCCAAGAGGATCCATAATAGACTGTTTGCTATAAACCTAGCTTAGAGCCACTACAATAACAAGGAGGAACCAAATCCAAACTTTGTTGCAGCTTTGAAATGCATTTGTTAATGAATTGGTAGTAGATGAGGATGCCCTTGAAGAAGAACTTCCATCTGGACCACTCGCTGGTCTTTCAGCGACTAGATCGTTCTTGCAAACAAAATTGCAGTTAGTGGGATGAGTCACTCTATAAACTCCACTGGCGGTTAGCAGATAAATGTCTTTCCTGTTATCCTCTCCAAACGAATAGATCCATCCCAAATTAGGAGTTTTGCTACCAGCCGTATAAGTGCAAGAAAGTGGAGATCTGGCAGAACAGTCGTATGCCACCCTTGCATTCGAGTAATTGCTACTGCCCATTGGATCTTCTGTACCAACCCACATGCTGCCAAACAAATCAGCATAAAAGTACCTGAAATCCATATGACATTGATAGTTATAGAAGAATTTTTGAGAAGATGATTTTACACTATCAAATGTCCCGATATTACAGGTGGCCTATGAATAAAAAATTACACACATAGATAACATGATATATAATAAAGGTTGACTTTGTGAGGGGGACTCCGGAAGGTAATAAATGGTCGGGATCTACCATTTTGGCCACTTTGCCCACCAATAATGGAAGCGTCGAGTGATCAAATTACCAAATACGTCATGTACAGTTGAGAGATTTGCTCCCTCTTCTAACCCAAACCAGGAGCTAACATATCAGACTGAGTCCAAAATTAGAATACCTAATATACTTTGTAAGAAAATGGTATTTAGCAGCTTATTGATTTTCCACTCATCCAAGACAACTTTACAAGTAAATAAATCATTTTCTTACCTTCCATACAGGCACGGATCAATCTGGGATCTTGAAACATAACCACCAGTCACGGAGCCAGAATCCTCATCTGAGTCTATACTTTTGTGATAGTAGCCCATTACTGGAAAAATAGGCTGTATGGAACTTGCACTTGTATTTCCTCCTGGTGACCAGGGAGGAGTGTAAAGATCATTTCCCTCATAGACTCGCCAACCATAGTTCCCACCTTTAGTTATCAGATCCACTTCCTCATACATTTCCTGCAAATTGAACCCATAACAGCTTGAAAATTATGGAGTGGTCGATTGTATTAAATTTCACAGAATTTATGAACATCATTGTTAAGATTCTTTCCAATAAGTTAATGTTTCTGGTCTCACACATTTACTTTGTTGCATATACTTGGTAGAAATAAAAATGCTTCAGGCCCCAGTTCAGTCTTAATAAGAGCGACCATTAGGAAATATCAGCAGATGAGTGAGCAATTTAAAGATTTGAATCAAACTAGCAGAAGCAATAAGCTATACAAGAAGCATAAATGATGCTGTTAGAGGCCTGCCTGCTCTAGTTGCTAAATTTGAAAACTTGGCTATACAAAGCAGTTAAAACAGTGACCTCTTATTTGTGAGGCATGCTATACTTCAGCGAGCATTTGCCCATCATGCATGGCTTTTTTCAACAGCTTTAATAATCTAAAACCATCATTCGACCGGCCTCAATGAACTTTGATTTCCATTTTGCTCAGGATGAGAGGCTTTTTGTCTGATCATATCATTTCTAAAAGCCTTGGACAATTATATTCACCAGCGTTTGCTAAAAGCATCTAGTGGGAATTATCCAGGCAGTTGGTGGCTTGGACTTGTAAGGAGAAAGTAATGCTTCTACCATAAAACATACTCCATTATTTGTTTATTTGGAAAACAAATATATTGGATTCTTAAACTGGAAAATGAATTTAAAAAATGCTTCTAATGTTAAAAGATGCAATGTCATAATCTGACATCTTTATCAGAAAACTGGATTTATTTTGATTCTAAACTGGAAAAGCTCAGGGCTCAAACGTAACCCTATACTTGGTAAACACCCACGTTCTCACCATCACTTGTGATGATGTCTGACTGAAGAGCCACAAAGCCTGGAAAAGGAATCCTGCTTGTATCGGAAAGTAAAGAGAACTTGTCACTGAATGGAGCCTAATTGAGATGGGCAGTTTCTCTTTTCGTGAAGTAGATGGATTTACTACATTATGATGGTAATACATGTCTTTGGGGGTGTTGTCACCCAAATTGTACAGGGGATTCTGACAACAACTCAGCGCAGGGACTGTCACTCTGATCTCCACCCTCTCCATTTAAGCTGTCTCTCTACAACAAACTAAGGGGGGCAGTCCTTATGGATGAAACAATGGATTCGGGTGATACAACTGAATGGCCTAGCAACTTGTTGAAGATAATTGACAAGTTAAGATTATTTAGCACAATTTGATTAAATTTAAGAATTTCTTAAGTATGAGACCAGTGCCTTAGGGGTCAAATTACTTGCACAATATGAATTAATTTCCAAGTTACCGGATGAACAATTGCTACTAGGATGAAAACTATCCTATATGAGATGTGACATCTAGAACTAAGTGAAATGCACACTCTTGGTTATTTTTAGATTAAATGCCTATTCTAAGTGAGTCCTCTCTCTCAACTATTTTGAAGTTAGTCTCAAATGTAAGTTGTGGCATTGTTGCAAAAATCGCGATAACATAAAAAAATAGCGACATTTTCAAATCGCCGATAAACTCGCCCGATCTCTACGCAATTTTTTTTTCAAAAAAACCGGCAAAATAATCGCGATAACTTGAAAAAAGCGCGATTATTTCGAAATTATCGCTATTCGATGGGAAGTTATCGTCAGGATAACAGAAAACACATTTTATAAGGGAAACCATGATTTATTTTATTTTTTTTGTCATTTTGAATAGACAGCGGTGTGGTTTAAGAGCTGAGGAGGAGATGAACCCTGTTGGGCTGATTTTTTAACATAAATTAACACAAGTATTTAATTATCAATCCGGGTTTGTAAAACTTGGAGGCAAATCCACAATATATGGACATCAGATATAATCAAATTAAGAAGATAAAATTTGAAGATTTAAAGAAGTACATATTACAAATATAAACCTATTTTAACAATTTTTAATTCATTTATGTAATATATGAGGGAAGAGGCTCCTAACTTAGAAGAACTAGGTTGTCCTTCCCTACAATACTACTTTCATGAAGATAAATCTAAGAGCACTAATTAACAATGGTTTATGATGCAGAAGATGTAAAAAAAGAGGCTCTTAACTAAGGAGGTCCATATTGTCCTTCTTCACAATCCTACTATATCACAATCACCATTGCTTCAAACCAGAAATGCAGAAATAACTTCAAATAAGACACGGAGAATGAAATTCAGTTTTAGTTCAAGATCAAATAGAAGGGGAATTTAACTTAAATTCCTGTGTCCCTTCATATGTAGATTAGAATTAAACCAATATTCATTCAGCAATTATCACACGTCTAAATACATTTGAAACAAGAACTAATCTATGAAAACTATGAAAATTGAACCAAGAAGTGCACTTAGCTTGGTGTGGGGGCCCTCCACCCTTGCCTTGCACACTTGAAGAAATCTCAGCTACAGCAACTTCAGTAAATCAACCAAGCATGAACAACAAATTGGAATGAAACAGGTTCTTCAAATTAGCTTCAAACTCCAAAGTGTTTCAGCATAAAATTATACAAAAGTTACGTATAAATTACACCCATAAGCCATCAAAGTCTGGGCTTTAAATAGAGGTTTTGTGAAACAAACTGATCTATACTCTTTCTAACAATCATATCTACTCATATCCACTTATCTAAGTCAAACTCATCCAATTCATCCCAAGAAATATGGTCAATCCATAAAATCTCAAAACTGCCCTATTTCCTAGGGATTTTCTGGTGACTAGTCATGTTTGACCAGCCTTGACCGGGCCTAATAAAGCTTGTTTTGACCGAACCAAGTGGAGTTAGCTCAGTCCTAGTTCCCAAGCTTTCCGTTCATGCATCCAACTCGAGCCCAAGTGTCCTGTAAATATGTCATCCACATAGCTATTACAAGAATTTCTAATTCAGTCCAAAATTGCACTTGAAATTCACTTTTCATAAAAACTTCTAGAAATTGCAAAATTAAAATTAGACACCTGAATATGCATAAAATACATCAAAATGAGATGGATGTGATGGAAAATGGATGGAAAGTATAAGGATTAAGTAAGTTTCCTTAAGCAAAAATAAACCAAAACTGAGGGCCAACATCTCCCCCTTGCTGATCTTCAAGCATGTCCTCATGCTTGCTTCTTCCTTTTGAATTTTTACTTCTCTATGGTGACTGATCTACTGATGTACCTGTGGCTCTGTCCTTTGAAGATGATGCTTTCTCTTGAGTTACCTGTAAAAAGATATCTATGCTTTCATGTACTTCTCCTTTTTTTGTAGATGACATTCTTTACTTTTTTTCCTTTTCTTCCCTATGTTTTTCATCATTTCATCATTTCCCTTTGAAATGTTGCTCTTTGTAATATTCTTCACCTATCAGTGGAAAAATTATGGCTTGGGCTATGTTTTCTGGAGTGATGGGAACAAGATTGTCTCCGATGTGTGATGAGGTTTCACCATCAACATATAAATACAGAAATTTTACACTATTCGTCCTCTGATGATAAAATGTCAATATATCATTCTGGATGAGCAGCTTTAGAGAAGACAACAAATAAAACTTGAATTTTGCAATACATTCTGACACAGGATTCATGTCCCTTTCAAATTAGCAATATCAACAATTTTACTCAAAGGATCCAATATCCAGCTGCTCTTACATCTCACTAAAAGAAGCAAATTTTTTTATGTCTAGGCATTCACTTTCAATTTAGCCACTGGTTTACCCACGCAATCTGCAAAATAGGGGTCCAAAGAACTATAAAAAATCCCAAATAGAAATGAATTTGAGAAAACTGCTCGCATGGAGCCTAATTAGGCTCGTTCTAAAGAAAACCCATGTTTTTGTTTTTCAAATTTCAGTTTCATTTGCCCAAAAAAAGCAATGAAAAAAAGTAGCTTCTTAAAATTGAAATGCATTTATGAGATTGAATGATCATTCAATTTGAAATCGATTTTTCTCTTCAAATGCTTCTCCAATATCGTACTTACCTCTTTTTTGATGCCCTTGACAAAGAGATGAAACCAATCCTCAAAAATATGAACTTGCTGCTTCCACAAACATAAAATTTTGATATAGAAAGATTATAAAAACATAATAAACATGTTTTTATTAATCTATTTCTTATATTCCATCCTCTGTTTCATCAATTTTTTTTTTTAAACTCCTTTGTCTCTAATGTAGAATTCTCTGTTTTTGAATTGACTGTGTAGAAAAAAAAAAAAAAATTATGTCACAATATCTTTTTGTTCTTTGAATTCTCACATAATTTCGCATGTCTTCAAGACAAAATCACCATGCAGTCACTCTGCAATGATCTAAGCTCACCGTGTGCAAAATTTTTCAAAGAATGGCTCACTGTATATATGTCAGCGTTCATCAAATAACTCATGAAATGGCTTCACTACGTGTATAAAATTTGTGAATTGCATTTTTTAAAATATGAATGAGGAAATCGATATGTGAGCTGCAACAAAATCAATTAAACCTACTATCTTTGTCTCCAACAATTAAATGCTCAGAATCTGAAATCAAATCCTGAATAAAACTCTCTGCTCTTAAATTGAAATCAAATTATTGACATGAACAATTCACCTTCTCTGCCTTCTTAGAAATCGAGTTCTTTTAATTAATCGGACAACAACTCGTTCCTCTGTGACACTACCCAATTCACATTGAAAAACACATGTTTATGTAATTGAAAAGATCTTGTTTTAAGCTTGGCGAACCATGTGTTTTCAAAACTACACTTAAACTTCTTGTTTTATCACTCAATCTGAACGAAAACATGCAATCAAAACTTCAATGAAACATTCTGTTTCAAGATTTCACGCAGAATCTGAATTAAATTACCTATCAGCAGAGATTTGTCTTCATTTATTTCTCTTTGTAATGACTCAACTATTCTGCATTCCATTATGATTACCACTTGTTAAGCTTCGTTTTAGAAAACCTTTATTTGTTGACTGGTGCACAAACGGATTCCTATTAAATGACAAACAGAAGTTGCGTGCCTCCATATCCGACGATCTTTTAGAAAAATCCTGAGATTTCCTCATGAATCGGATTTTGGCTCTTACCTTCTTGCTCACGAAATATCTCTCTCAGTCTATTCTGCCTAAGCTTACACGTCAGCCAGATCTCTTGACTTATCCCTCAGTCATCTCCGCTTATTCTTCTTATCTCTCCAGCGCCTCAATGCTATATTTCTACCTCCATTTCCGCGGTTTGTTTTCTCTGTCAAACCGTATTTCTTCTTTTAATCGTATGCCAATGGCATCTACCATCTTTCCTGAGCCTCAAACGGCTATGATGGCAAAGAAATTTACGGTTTTGAGCTCAACAATGGCAGAGCTCTTCTCTGTTAATTCGCACAGGTTTTTTTCTGCTGTTTCAAATGCATATTTGACGGTTTTGTTATTTGGTTGTTGTCCTTTGACTGGTATGCCATGTGTAGTCTCCATTGGACTGCTGAATAGAACTATTTATACCGTGATGTCGCCACCACCCGGTTTATTGTTTGCATTCATATTTGAAGCCATCCTTCTATCTTGTCATGGTTGTCATATGTACATCACCTTAATACCATGTCGATTGCATGATTCATGATTTTGTTTTGCACCTTTGCCACTACCTATAGCTGCTTGCATTCGTCATTCATCACTTCTCATTGGGTTTGCAATGCATTACCACCGGCTTACCATAATATGAGTATTATCATAAGGCTTGATATAATAACCTTGCACCATCACATCGTATTTCCATAAAGTTTGCTATGATAATATCGTATTACCATTTCATGCACTATGATATGTTTAATACATTAATCATTTCGATTTTGTATTTTCTTGAAATATATTTCATAATGTGCATATCCCTTATGTTTTACAATATCTCTTTAATTTTAAAATTACCATTTAGGTCATGTTTAAAATTATTTCCCATAATACTAATGTTTTATTTATGGTGCATGTTTCAACTTGTTAAATCCTCATTTTGATCCCTTTTGCTTTATGGAAAAATACTTAGGGTTATGGAATGTTAATGTTATGGAATGTCGAAATTAAATATAGGATGTACATAGGATTAGGTATAGGATAAGGAAAATGTGATGAAAATAAAATATGCATTCAGGTATTAACTCAACTTTAACAAAATCTAAAAATTTCTACAAAAATTTGAATTTACAAGAGCAAAATTGTGCACATACTATACTTGTACTTCTCTGATAGTATTGGATGAATGCCGCTGCTCTTTAACAATATTGGATGAAGTTGTCTTGATCGAATATCGTAGATAGATAGAAACATAGAATTTATTTCTGCCTTGTGTTCTAGCATCCTTCATTGATTCTGGTCCATTGATTGTTGATGTTGTTTAGGTCCCTCTGCAATTGATTCATAATAACTCAGGTCCCTTCTGTCATGTATATTTTTATGCAATATATACATGTTTTTCCTAACATTTCAGGTCCCAACTGCTATTGATTTCAAAAATATTTCAGGCCCCAGCTGCCAACAGTACAAGTTCCATTGTCAATTCAGTTGCACAACTAAGTTTCTTTTTGCGAATTTTCCCCCCCTTGCTGATGGGAAGACTTGTTTATTCTAGAGGATGATTCTTGCAAACTTAAACTGAAAAAATGGTAAAACAAAATAGAGAATTCATATTGGCCAAACAAGTTGGTTTTCCTATATGAATTCGAGTTTGTATTGTGCCACTTTCGTGGATTTTCACAACCAAACTCCTTTATTATTTTTGACCTTTTTCTATTTTTTATTTTTTCTTTTTTGGGTGGAGGTGGGGTGTAATGGAGTAGGGAAGTATGAAAAGCTTATGAAAATAGGTTATATTGAAGTCATGATTTAGTAGTAAATGGATAGATAATAGATTGCGGAACATACAATATGGATGATGGATGAAATCATGAACAATATGGCTTATGAAAAGCTTCTTTGGATATTGATGTGACTTGACATGGTATAGAACTTCACTGCTTCTTCTATTGATTAACTTCATGTCTTTTTGCCTTGATTTCGATCATGTTGTAGGGTTTGTTGGTGTTGTTGGTCAACATCTAAGAGCAAGCTTCAAGAGTTTGAGTTTCATTGAATGAACTCAACATCAAGTGAATTTTCACTTTCCTTTGACTTGAACATTTGTATTCATATTTTGGAATATGAATTTGACTTTGAAAATTACTTCATCCATGGAGTTCACTCATTCATTCTTCCTATGACCTGCAAGAACATAGCACTTGCCTGCAATACAACATTAGATGATGGAGGAAGAGAGGTGTACAGTCTCTCTTCTTCCAATAAACATGTAAATCATTACAAGCACTACTTAGAAAACAAGTTCAAAGATTATATACAAACAAATTGCATTTATTTACGCCTTGAGGAATGGTGGCCAGCCTAGACCTCCTAGCGGTATTTTGTTTACAAAATATTCGTTTTATATCGAATTAAAGTGATTCAAAAGCCAAGTTGAAGTGAATTCATATGGCTACCTCCAGTATAAACAACTTTTCAAAATGGTTTAAAATGATATGGTAAAAATTATAAGGAGTGCCATGATTGATAGAGCTGCTTGTTAATTTTTAACTAGATCAACAGTCACTGTTTGAAGTGTAACGTTTTCGATAAAGATCAGATCAATATGATTCCACTTGGAGATTAAATTAGATTCATTTTTATCTTTCCAATAGAAATAGGTTTTAAAAATTCGTAGGCTTAATATCACAAAATTGGTGATGAACAGACCTAGGAGGCAGAGTTTTACTACGCTGTTTTGAAGACATGCAGTCACTAAATGTGGCATAACTTTTTTATTTCACCTCCAAATGGGATGATTCAAATTGTGTCTTAAAGTAGACTTAAATATATATCTCCCATATAAACAGGTTTTGAAAAGAAGATGATTTGGTATGTCAAATATGCCAATGAACAGTCAAGACCTAGAATTGTCACCTTGCAGATTTTTTCGATAAGTAGTTAGTATTTCAAAAATAATTTTTTCATATGATACCTGTTTGAAGTGATTCAAATTGATCTGGAAACTAGATTCCAAGGGCTATCTTCCCTATGAATTTCAGATAAAAATGTTTCCATTAGACACCTCAAATATAAGCTGTACTAACTCTGTCCTCAACATTTCACTTGAGACCTAGTTTTGATTTTTATCACATTTTTATTTGTGATATAAATTGAAAACTTTAAAATGGATTCCAAAACTAGATTTCAAGAGATATGTATGATTTCAGAATGATCATATATGATTACCCAAAATAGGCTTGTTCTTACTGCATTTTGCCATGTAGTCCTTTCAAATGAATATTGAACAATGATTTGAAGAAATTGTTTGAAACAAATTTATTATGGAAGTCTTATTGTGAATTCATTCTACTTGTTTATTTATTCTATTCTATCCAATTATATTTTAGAAAAATAATTCATTCTCTCAAGTATAAGAGAATTTCCAGCGCATCCATTTTCGTAACAAGATCATAAGTAAACTCATATCCAAATTTGAAAATTATATTTTAATGAATGTTTAGACATGAAAAGTTATTTGGTCATAAAGATTTGATGAGAAAGAATGTTGAAGAGTGGAGTAGTGTTGTAACCTATTTTTTAACATCATTTTTTCAAATCTTGCCTTGTAAATGGATTTTGTAGTTATTTTTTAATTTTATTTTTTTGTTGGAGGGTTTTGTTTTGGGAACCTAATTTTAGGATCTCTATTTCTAGGCATAAAGAAACATAACTAAGAGAAATGTATACTAGCTAAATTTTTAGTGTTTTTGTTTATCTTCTATTTGACTATGCTGATAATTGCCTCTCCGGCAACGGCGCCAAACTGTTGGGCTAATTTATTAACATAAATTAACACAAGTATTTAATTATCAATCTGGGTTTGTAAAACTTGGAGGCTAATCTACAGTATATGGACATTAGATATAATCAAGTTTAAAAGATAAAATTTGAAGATTTAAGGAAGTACATATTACAAATATAAACCTATTTTAGCAATTTCTAATTCATTTATGTAATATATGAGGGAAGAGGCTCCTTACTTAGGAGAACCAGGTTGTCCTTCCCTACAATACTACTTTCATAAAGATAAATCTAAGAGCACTAATTAACAATGGTTTATGATGCAGAAGATGTAAAAGAAGAGGCTCCTAACTAAGGAGGTCCAGATCGTTCTTCTTCACAATCCTACTATATCACAATCACCATTGCTTCAAACTAGAAATGCGGAAATAACTTCAAATAAGAAATGGAGAATAAAATTCAGTTTTAGTTCAAGATCAAATAGAAGGGGAATTTAACTTAAATTCCTGTGTCCCTTCATATGTAGATTAGAATTAAACCAATATTCATTCAGCAATCATCACACATCTAAATACATTTGAAACAGGAGCTAATCTATGAAAACTATGAAAATTGAACCAAGAAGTACACTTAGCTTGGTGTGGGGGCCCTCCACCCTTGCCTTGCACACTTGAAGAAATCTCAGCTACAAAAACTTTAGTAAATCAACCAAGCATGAACAAAAAATTGGAATGAAACAAGTTCTTCAAATTAGCTTCAAACTCCAAAGTGTTTCAGCGTAAAATTATACAAAAGTTACATATAAATTACACCCATAAGCCATCAAAGTCTGAGCTTTAAATAGAGGTTTTGTGAAACAAACTGATCTATAATCTTTCTAACAATCATATCTACTCATATCCACCTATCTAAGTCGAACTCATTCAATTTATCCCAAGAAATATGGTCAATCCCATAAAATCTCAAAACTGCCCTATTTCCTAGGGATTTTCTGGTGACTAGTCATGTTTGACCAGCCTTGACCCGACCTAATAAAGCTTGTTTTGACCAAACCAAGTGGAGTTAGCTCAGTCCTAGTTCTCAAGCTTTCCATTTATGCATCTAGCTTGAGCCCAAGTGTCTTGCAAATATGTCATCCACATAGCTATTACGGGAATTTCTAATTCAGTCCAAAATTGCACTTGAAACTCAATTTTCATAAAAACTTCTAGAAATTGCAAAATTAAAATTAAACACCTGAATATGCATAAACTACATCAAAATGAGATGGATGTGATGGAAAATGGATGGAAAATATAAGGATTAAGTTTCCTTAAGCAAAAATAGACCAAAACTGAGGGCCAACAAACCCTGGAAGGCGTCTACTAGGGCAGAGGAGGAGAAATCCTGGAGATTTTAGCATCCCAAACAAGAGAACTTCGTCTTTGGATCAAATTTCTTCGCCAAACCGTGGTTTCCAAGTATAGGCACCAAATTTGGCCATTTTGTTTTGGTTTTTTTTCTTGTTTTTGCTTGGGTTTCTATAACCCATTGATTATCAATGATTTTGAGTGGATCTAATGGTATTCTTTTTCATTTTTGTTGCATAGAGTGGAGAGAGTTCATTTTGGATTGAGTTGAGATTTTTTTGTTTGTTTGTCAAAAATTCAATGTGTTGTATCATGTATGTAAATTTTTTTAATTTATTTTTGTAACTTGCAATATTTATTGTGCCATAGGTTCAACTTCAAAGTTCAAACCTCATCTTACATTAAAACTCAAGAGTTCAACCAACTTACCAAGTTACAAACATGCCAAGGAAATTGGACCCTCTGTGAGAATTTGGTGAACCTGATGCAGGGTTTGATAGATTGAACTTGTCTTGCAAGTTGTGTGGGAAACGATTTATAGATTGAAGTATCACCTTGCACAAATCCCTGGACATGATGTAGGGCCTTGAAACAATACAAATGCGAAATCATCCGAAGAGCCATGAGATCATTGGAAGAAGTAGAGCAAGAGAGAGTGGCCAAAGCATATCTAAAGAAGCAACTAGCAGAGGAGGTGTTAGGAGGTGAATATGGAAGTGACACTGGTTCTACTTCAACATCAATGTCTACAACCAATCCTGTAGTTGCCTCATCATTTTTTGTTCCTAGAACCATGCCTAGTTCACAACCATATATCACTTCAATGCTTAAAAAAATGAGAAAGAACAAGTTGACAAGTTGTTGGGCAAGTTTCTCCTTTGGAGTGATATTCCTTTCAGCGTTGCAAGGAATAATCCATTTTTTTAGCTTACTGTTGATGCTATTGCAACTGTTGGTTCAGGGTACAAAATCTCTTCTTATGATGACATTAGAGGCCGCATTCTTCAAGAGGAAAAGGTTGACTGCACCAAAAGATGGAGGAGTTTAGGGCATCATAGGCACAAACAAGATGCATTGTGATGTCAGATGGTTGGACCGACCAAAAGGGGAGAACCCTTATAAACTTCTTTGTTAGTTGTCCCAAGGGGACAATATTTATGAAATCTGTTGATGCATCTTCACATATCAAATATGCAAAATTATTATGTGATTTGCTGGATGTGTTTATTTTGGAGGTGGGTGCAGAACATGTTATCCAAGTCATAACGGACAATGCTGCAAATTATGTTGCTACTGGCAGGATGCTTATGGAGAGGCATCCTACTTTATTTTGGACACTTTGTACTGCACATTGTATTGATTTGATGTTGGAGGACATAGAAAAATTTTTCTTTGTCAAAGATATTGTTGATTCATCAAAAAATATTACAAAATTTATATTTAATCATGCATCTGTGCTTAGTTTAATGAGAAAATTCACCAACAACAAGGAGCTGGTGCGCCCCACCATTACACGGTTTGCCACCAGTTTCATATCTCTTCAATCCCTCTTGAATTCTATATGGGATGTGAAGATAATGTTTCTTTCAGAGGAGTGGCGTGCTTTGACAATGAGCCGCAAACTAGAGGGAGAGGCCATATGCAGATTAGTTTCATTCCAGGAAGACTTATGGGCGGAAGTGCAGGAGGTGTGCACCGTTACTGAACCTTTGTTAAAGGTTCTTCAATTAGTTGATGGTGAGAAGCCCGCAATGGGCTATTTGTATGAGGCCATGGACAGGGCCAAAGAATCCATTTGGACCTACTATGATGATAAGGGAGATGAGGGGTTTCAGAAAAAAACTCCTCCTATGGGAAGTGATTGATGAACGATGGAACAACACACTCCATTGTCCCATTCATGCTGCAGGGATCTACTTGAACCCTGCATTTTCTTACCCATGTGGATTCTTATTTGATGCTGAGATCATGGATGGATTCTTAACCTGTGTTCAGAGGATAGTGCGATCTCCAACAAACCATACAGAAATCTCCAAAGAAATTGAGATATACAGAATGGCAGGTGGCACATTTGTCTTTTAGATGGATATAACTGATAGGAAGACTACAATGCCAGGTATTTTCAAATTTCATTCTCTTTAAGTTCATAACTTCATACTTTGCTTCAACTTTCAAATTTCATTTTTTTCTTATGTTTATCTTATTTGTATTTTTGTTGTAGATGCATGGTGGACTCGCTATGGTGCTAGAGTACCCCATCTGCGAAAGCTTGCCATTCGAATCCTCAACCAAACATGTAGCTCCTGAGGATGTGAACGCAACTGGAGTGTATTTGAAAAAATACACAACAGGTTAAACTTAAAACTTAAAATATTCTAAATTTCCAATTAATTTTTTGAATTTATTAAATAATATTTTTTTTTATAATTATTATTTTATGATCTTTGTACAGGTTGGAGACCCAGCGACTTAATGACATGGTCTACGTCTACTACAATATTCGATTGTGGGTGAAGCAACTTGAGAGGATACTTGATATGGAGGCCATCTCATTGGATGGGATTGACACCACTGCTGCATGGAGAGTTGAGGCCGAGAGGCCTCTCATGGAGTCTGCCAATGATTGGTTAGAGCAAGAGGTAATGGAAGGCATAGAGGAGGTGGAGGAGGAGGAGCAACAACAGAAAGAGGTGACACCACCTAGCCAGGCTATCCCTGCCACCAGTAGAGGATGTGGTCTACATCCTGTAGCTCCTAGTTCTTCAGCTTCTAGAGCACAGCAGAGTCTACTACCAACTCCATCGACATCTACATTTAGAGGAAAAGGGAAAGCTATTGCATTTTCTCACAAGAGGGGCAGAGGAAATTAGTAGTATTAGTTATTTGGTTCATTTCATTGTATATGACATTATGACTTATGATATGAGATACATTATTATATTTTTTGTTGATATTTTGAGGCTGAGTTGGGACTCAGGAGTCGGGACTTACTATTCAGGACATGATTCACTGTTATGTGTGATGTAGCACTAGAAATGATATTACACACTTATATATTAGTTATTTTATCATATTTATGTGTCAATGTATTTATTTTATGTTGTAGATGCTTTAGATATTAAAAAAATGGAAAAAAAATGAATATTTTTGTATTTTACGATTCTTTTCCCAATTATTTCCCGATTTTTTTTTTATTTTTTCCCCTCACCGATTTACTCCCTATACCGATTTTCGCAACATTGGGTTGTGGAGAGAAAACCAAGGGAAGACAACAATGGCTATATTAACGATACCTCCCCTAGAGTTCTAACCACCCGAATACCTCCGACACTATAGGGACTGTGGCCCTAACGACTACAAGGTCATCGTGTTAACCACAAGTGAGGGCCTAAACTTCACAAGTTGGGTGAGAAAAATGGTTCTATCAACCAAGCTTATGCTTGGAGGTGAATTAATTAATGCACTAGGCCAACCCTATAATGATATGCAAGAATATGAGTGATAACTTTAAGTGAGATTATTAATGACCCTTTAAGTACATTGGGTTAAATTACTTGAAATTAGATATTTAATAAAAGAGCATGAATCAAGTACTTAAAGTGAAACTACAAGACAAATCTCACTAAAGCAATAGTGCCAATGAAACAAGATTGGATAATTAAAGTGCTTCAAAGCCAATGAAACAAGCAACCTCCAATTAATTGATAATGACAATGAAGGATAAGAAGCACCAATTCAATGTATGAATTGTAAACCAAGTGAGGCAGTGAGGAATGTAAAGTGATTTTATCAATTAGCAATCTTAATGTTGATGACAAGGAACAAGAACAATTCTATATTACTTTAACAATTAGACATAATTTTCCTTAATAAACAAGAGCATCAACCATTACCCAAACTTCTCAACAATATATGCAATTAGATTCTTTTCACAATGAGGCTGATTTAGAGCACAATGATATGAAAATCTGGAAATGCACAATTATGTGCAAAATGCAAAGAGTGACCAACAAGACAACAATGATTAGTTCAACTACTTAGAGCAAGACCACTTATGTTACTTTGCCAAACCAAGTTTACTATGATTTCTTAGATGTATTAGGACTGCTTGGATTAGAAATTTACCATCAAAACTCACAAATTTCACAACTGCAACACTTATATCAGATTCAGAAGTATTCATATCAGACTCAGAAACACTTATATCAACTACCCAAAATGAGCTAGAAAACCATATAAATGATGAAATAATCCTTTCTTATTAATTGAGATTAATTGTGAAGTGAATGTAGACTTATGCAACTGATTTTTAGGGCTTGTTTAGAGTGTGTATTCAGATTTTTTACTGCTGCAATTAGAAAATATCAAATCTGATCATTAAATAAAAATGAGAGAGTTGGGGATGGAGAGCAAACCCTTGGCCCTAAGGCATTGCTAGTTGGCTAGATGAGCTTCCAAAGTGTACTAGAGCACTTCTAAACACCTGCAACACAAGTATTAGCCTTAAATCAAATGGATCATCCCTCTTGTGACTGAAGCTAGGGCTGGTTTATGGCCTATTTGGCAACTTTGGCCCTTGAAACCCTTTCCCAAGAGGCTAGTTAATTTGCAAAACAAACTTTTAACCCAATAAACTCAAAAATCATGATCCAAATCAATAGATATCAATCCCAGATAATTTTCAATAATCCCTGTTGTCGCTCAAATTGTATAGGCACCGTGACAACGACTTAGGTTGGGAGTTGTCACCCTGATCCCCAACCTCTCTGTTCTAGCTATCTCCCAACAACAGGCTATGGGGGGTCGACCCTATGGAAATGAAATGATGGAGTACAAGTTGAGAACCAACTAGTCCGAGAGACACAGTTGAGTGGCCTACCACTTTATTAAATCTAGCAAGATTTTAAGGATTAGATTGAATTTATATATTTGAGACCAGTGCCTTATGGAGTCAATACTCCTGCTTTATAAAATTAAGACCATGTACCGGATGGACAACCACTGCTTTGATGCTTTACTATCCTATATGAAATGCAATTCCTAAGAAATACGTGAAATGTAAAGATCTTGGTTAATTTTAATTAGATGCCTAATCTACATGTGATCTTTCCTTAACTATTTTGAGTTGGGCTCCAAGGTAGATTTTGGGAAGGAGGGCAATAGGAAACAAAGTAAAGGCTTGATTAACGATACTTTCTGTTAGGCTCTTATCACCCAGTGCCTACGGCGCTGCAGAGACCGTGGCTCCGACGACTGTAAGGTCACCATGTTAACCATCGAAGAGTTGCTAAGCCCCTCAAGCTAGATGAGAAGGGTTTTCCTAAAGATCTATCAACCAAGCCTATGCTTGGAGGTAAATTTCTAGATGCAAGACTAGCTTAGGATGATATGGAAGGTGAAATGAGTGAATGATACCTAAGGTGAGATTGCTAATGTTTTAAGTACTTCAATTATAGTTAATCTTGAGTTATATCGACAAGTACTTATTAACGATATTCAAAAGACAATCTCAACCAAAGAAATAAATGCCAAATGCCAACACGAGATACAATTAGCCAACGATTCAGAAGGGAGACTGCAAATATTCTTAGCCATTGCTCTTCAATAATTATATAGATGCCAAATGTTGTTTACTAATTAGCCAAGATCCACAATATGCCTTAATCAAATGGCAGGAAAGAAAACTAGAGCATTGATCTATTTTCAACAATTACCCAAGAAATTATATGTCAATGACAATTATCCAAAAAGAAGCAATGAATTTTGCAAGTGCTCTTAGTCTACTTCAATACAATATGCCAATGTTAAGGATATCTTCAATGCTCAATTAAGTACTTCAAAAATATGACAAATCTAAGTAACCGGATTCGTTATATAGGGTCCATGAATCCAAATCCGACGTGTCGGACACGATTCGCCCGAAAATCGTGTCCAAAAGACATACACGTCCAATCCTATTATGACACGTCGAATCCCAAGCGTGTCACGGAATTCACCAGCGTGTCACGATTTTCGACATCGGTCAGGAGGAATTGGGTGGCGGCTGTGTCACCGAAACTACCGTCATTGCAACGATGAAGGAAAGTCATGCAAATTAGAAATCAAGTTTTGTGCAGACCGAAGCCGATTGTGGAAAAAGCAGTTGTGAGAGGCCACAGGGCCGAATTTGTTGACGGCGAGGATATCGTTGAGTTTCATTTTGGTCAGCGCACATTGTCATGAGACAAAATTTACACCAATCGAGTTAACCACAAAGAGATTCGATTGGAAATGCATGTGGGGGAAGGCACAAACCAATTTGAGTTTCTGTCGAAAGAAAAAATAAAAAAATAAACCCAAAATTTGTGTACAGCGACACTGAATTCATTGTTCAAAAGCATTGATATGTGCGTTGGTGTGAGCAATAGGGTTAGCCGAGGCATTTGCCAAGTCTGCGGGATCATATTAGTGGTTGGACAAGATTAACACTGTCATGGACATGAAGTATTTACTATCAACCATAAAAGAACGGTGAAGGGGCCGACTATTATTTGCAGAGGACCACATTAACAATTTGAAGTGCCCAAGCTAAAGATTGCAAGGAACATGCAATCTGTCTCTTGTGACAGATTGCCGTACGACTCTTTGTGGGCCAAATCTGAGACTGCTGCTAAGCGTATTCACTGTCAAGGAAAAGAAGAAACACATCACATACAAATCCAGCAAAGATTCAAGCTTGAGGTTATTATTTCTGGAAGGCATCATGATTTGAGTGTATTAATGTTGTAGCAAGACTCTTCTGATCAAAGTACACAGTGCGCTGAAGCGGGTTGATCCTTGCCACCTTTTGCTGAGTTTAGAACGCTGAAGAAGGATGGGTTTTCACATCATCAACGATAGAAACTGATATATATATTTCATGCCACAAATCAGGTTCCACTGTTCCTTCATTTATAAACCCAACTGAAATGTAATTCTCACAATTGTGAAAGTTCCAGAATTCTAGTTATTACTGTTCTTGCTTAATCGTGCTTATATCATTCTACAAACTTTAACACAAACCCAGAAAGTTGAAATTTATGAAAACTGAAGGAAAGGGAATTTTACAGTCAGCAAATATATATATATATATATATATATATATATATATATATTTTAATAAAATAATATATAACGAATCCTACGTGTCCTGTTCCGGGTGGTCAACGTGTCCGAATCCGACACCACGAATCCTGAATCCCCGTGTCAGGTGACTTAGATGACAATATAATCAATGATGTAAGGTAAAGAGCATAAGGTTGCTTAGACACTCAAGATGATAACCCAGTTAGGTATTAAATTTAGCCAATCTCTTACAGCATAAGTGTAAATGACAACTTATCTTTCAATAAGGTGTAGTAGCAATGAGACAATAGAGTTATGCTAATGTTATTGTATCAAATATTCAATGAAATACTTATTATTAAATGCTAACAACCTTATGAGAAAATGAGAGCACTTAAAGCTAGCAATGTATTCAGATTTTTAAATGACACAAATGAGCAACTCTAGGACAGCAGTAAACTAGTTATGTTTACAGTTTCAGTGATTTTCTTATGATGCAATTTAGTGCCAAAACAATCCTAAAATCATTGTTTCCTTTGCTTTGAATTTAGTGCATTTGAAAGAGAGAAACAACAATGGAAAATGCTTGTGCAAACTGATATATTTCAGACCTCTGATTCAAAGTTGACAGTGACTAAAACTTATGACTTAGTCCAAACAAATGATGACCAATTGTCCTTAAGTGTCTTGTCAATGCACAAGGTAGTTTTCAAATTTATTTTTATGCCATTTATATGAATTCTTTGTCACTGTTATGAAGCATTTACCTTACTGTAGATGAACAGTGAGTAAAGAGGATTAGATGATGCAAACCCTTGAGGCCCAGGGCTAGAATGAATCTAGAAGTTAGCCCACAAATCCTTCAAGGCTTGAGACACCTGCTACCACTACAATTTACCCAAAATTTATTGCAAACAGATGAAATAAAAACTCAGAAAATCATATGATTGCTTAGTGATTTAGGAGAGGCAATGATAAGAGTTGCTTAGGGCTTGAAGGGAGCCCAAAAGAGGCTGCAGCATACAAGAAAAGGGCTGAGAAGGAGTAATAAGGCTATGGCAGGGGGAAAGAAAGGGAGATGGAGGCAGGGAGGCCTAGACGACAGGCAGAGAAAAGGTTTTTCAGGCCTGCGCTGAAACGAAGGAGGCCTTAAAGGCCACGACAGGCTGGGAGAAGGGTGAACAAAGGCTGCCATGAGGATTTTGAGGGAAAAAAGAAGGGAAACGAGGGAAAGAGAAACAAGGGAGAAGGCTGCAGTGTAGGGATAAGGAGATAAGAGGGGTTTGAAGGGGGGTGCAGGGAAAGAAAGGGCAGCGGCAGGTCTGAATGGGCAGCAGGGAGGAGGAAAAGCCCATGGCTAGGGTTGGCAACAGGCTTTTGGGCCTGCGGCTAAAAGGAGAGGGTTCAAAAGGTTGATGACAGGGATAGAAGCCTCAGAAAATCACTGAAACCCTCACCAAATTTAGAGAAATTTTTCCAGATCTCGAAATTTCTCTTCTAACAATCACAAAAAATCCCTTGAAGCTTGACGTGTTATGCAATAGCTTGAGTGTTGAGTTTGGGAAGACAATAGAGGGTGATCTTGCCTTCCTAGGCCTAGATCCACCTCTACAAACCCTCTTAAAATTTTTCTAATGACTGAAACCCTTGAAACCTTTAACAATTCTTCAGATCTAGCTTTGAAATTCACCTGTACAAGTATAATTTTAAAAGCCCAAAAGCCCAATATATATAAAAAATAAAAATAAACTCCAGAACCCTGCTACACACAAGGGTTAGAAAATAAAATTATTCACAAAATTTTATTTTACAATATTCACAATGGTTTATGGCTCTTATAAGCAGAATCCAGATCTATTCTTTAAATGCACAATAGATTAATGTAGATGAGTAAAATAGTTTTAATGGGTAAGCAATGGCCTAGATCTCTGCAAAACAATCATTAGATAAGACCTAAAATTTAACACAATGGGCTCTTAAGCTTTCTTGTCTTGGGAGTTTGCTGGTCCAACCGAAGACTTCCCCTCACGCCCAAGATCTGAATCCTTGAGATCTTTACACACTTAAGATCAAGTTATTATATCAATAGCGGCTAGATTAACACCATAACTCTCAAGATCTAGAGACACCTCTAGATCAATTAAGCTATAATGCCTCTCTAAACCGGGTAACTAATGCAAGATACCTGTGCAAATAGTTAATCTACTCAATGGCTAAAGAAAAGATAACTTATAAAATATTATTCAATAGAGCATTAAGAACATGATTCAAAAATTACCACAATAAGCATAAGAGAAACACCACCATGAATAAACCCCAAAAATTTCTTTATTATTTCAAAAAAATAAATATTATAGAAGAGCTTGACTCAGAGCTTCTTCGAAATTTTTTGGTAACTTGAGAAGCAAATGACTCCTAATTTATAGATAAATCCTCCAAGTGGAAAAAATGGTTAGTTGGCTTGATCCTCGTCAAATTAATCTCGACCGTTGATAAATATTTGATTATCTGTTAATCTCCACTGTCAATAATCTTTATTTTTGAGGAATTTTCGAATTTCTCATAAATACCATTTTTTATTAACTCAAAATAATTAACTTTGACTTAACCACCAAGGCCCAAGGGTCCAATTTTTCTTGAAATTTCCAATATTCCCTTAGCGGGGGACCTCCAAAAATTAATTTCTTTAAGACCCACGAAATTTTCCACTTGGAGAATTTAATTTCTAGAGGACTTTTAATTTTGACTCTAATTAATTAAATTTTTTGGCTTAGGATTTTAATTTATTTTCGCTAGAAAATTTAATTAATTGACGCCTGAGGGGGTTAATAATTTTTCTACCTTCTAATATTTTAACCGTGGTGTCTAAATATGAGGGACAATGCACCAAAATATTTTTTACATCAAATAATTACATTTCAACCCTCAAAGGGGGAACACCCATTCGTTATAGACCCTTAATTTATTACCCAGTTCTGCGACTCAATATGATCTAGTAGAGCAAGTGATTTGTAATAAAATAATTTAGCCAATTAGCTTAAATTATTCCCAAATCACTTATATAAAAGGCTCGATTAAAACACTAGGACTCACCTAAGACCTTGATAGTAAATTCCACCCTAGCTTTGGAGTGAGGCTAGAAGGAAAAGCTATGTTGATCATCTGTGTTTAGAAACACAAACAAATCAGTGAGACGAAAAACCTCTTCGGATGAAATTCGTTGCCAAAATAATAGGCTTACATAGGTTGTTACATACATATATGGTCTTACTAGCATTATTTACATTAAAATTTTGCAGATTGGGTTTACAACTCCGATAATCTGACGAATGATGATGATGAGTCTAGGATATCTGATTGCTCAAACATGATGGAATTCCTTTGCAAAAAATGTGTATTGCTATTGGGTAGTTGACACAGAGTGGTCAACATCTGGCTCTACTTGGGGACACGTTGCTTCACTGAAGGAATGTGAGAAACTAGAATCTACACCCAAGCAACACACAAGTTCATATAAGTAGCGTCCATCCAAATATAACCCAATAATCATCATATAACATTAAGTACATGAAACAGAAGCTCAGTAACAATTAATCTGTGATACAGAATGCTGAAATGAAAACTATTGTAACAAAATAAATAACAAAGAGTAGGGTTAGAAATACAATATAAAGGATGCATTATGGCATCAAATGTCTTCAACATAGTGCATGCTGAGCATCTGCCGACTCTCCGGCAAGTTTGTGGGCTATTTCTCGAATGTGCCATGCTGAATTCTAAAAATTCTAGGATTTTGGCTCATCCAAATATTGAGCTACTCTCAGTTATCAAACACATCAAACCTCTTCCTTATTTTTCTCTTATTTTTGTTTTTATTCTCTGTGGGTTGTGTTGTCAATAATGAGATCAACTTAGATTTTCTTTCTTGATCACAAAATTGCTTAGATGAAAATCTAAGGTATGCCCAATTTTAGCCTGGATATATTTTGTCAATGGAGACACATAGGTGTGATCTTTCCAATTTTCCTTTTCAACCAGGGCACTTCCAGCTGATTTGTCTTGAATGGGGCAAGTGACCTTCTCACAATGAGATGAGAAGTTAGAACTGCTCTGGTGAACTAGGAGGCGAAGGTTCCTTGTTTCTCTCATCCTCTGATCCATGTTGAAAATCCTCTACCTTTTCCATTACTTGCATCTTATTCTGAAGAGTGATCTTCTCAATTCTTATGGAATTCATCTGGTTAGAGTGTTCAACCTTCATAACATTGATTTCTTTGGCATGGTTTTCCCCCATGGCCAACAACTTATTCTGAAGATATATTTGACCAACTTCCATATCTACTATTACTTTGTCATTATCTACTTTTATAGCAATCAAATGATTTTGCATATTGGTGTGAAAATTTCTAAACTGAAATTCTATTACTGCAACAACTGATTTATTTCGCCTACTTATTATTCTCAATAAGTTATTTATGAAATTCCTTCAACAAATATTAAAACAAATTCTACTGCATTTATCACACAATTACACAGAGAAAAATACATGCACAAGAATCAATCACATTGACAAAGTTATTTTTGGACAATTGTCCCCGGAAAAACCCAATGCGGGAAAACTGGTGTAGCAGATGAGAGCTTTATTAATCTTCAGCACCAATTGCTTTTACAAGGAAAGATTTTACAGAGAAACTAAAAAAGAACACCTAAGACTTTCCCTCTAAGACCATTTGACACTTTGGAGACCCTATTCCCACTTCTGCGTCACCCCTACGTCACTCTGATTGACCCAGCATGGCTCTGAGTAGCTTTGCATCCCTCTGTGTCAGCCTGCGTAGGCCCCGCGTCTCTCTTTCTGCGTTGTCTTCCACTGCCCTACGTCACCTCCTCCTCGATCACTGCTTGTTGTTGAGGTCCTCCTCTTCCTCCACCCTGCAACTCCCTCTGAAATCGATCTCCTCTTCCTTGAGAATCGAATTTCCTTGAGATACTGAGTATCTGCCAGTGTATCTCCAAATGACCCTCAAGTCTTCTCTTACTCTTTCCCTGTTGATGAATCAACAACCGAGATTAAGTCCCTAATCAACAAATAAGATTAAAACAGACTTGATCCTTGTCTCTTAGAAGCTTCTCATCCTTATCTTTATTAATACCCATTAATATTTTTATTTTCCTAAGTTTAGACCTAGGAACCCATTAAAAATATTAATTATTTTAATAACTCCTCATCCGGATGGAATTTCCCAAAACAATTTAGGAGTCTTGGAGATCTCATGTGCCTTACCCTCTCTCCAAATTTCAAGGCTAGAGCACATCCGATGCTACTAAAAATCAACACTCCCTCTTAGCGAGGAATGTGCTATAGCAATGTTTCACTATAGAAACATCACATTGATCTTCCGCATCATTACCTGTGTTGATGCTTGGCTTGCTGCCTCACATCCCCTACACTGTTGCTTCCTATACTGCTGCTCATGACATTGCCACTGCCACTGCTACATCTGTACTGCAGCTCCCTCTCAACTTGCTACATCATGCTACCCATAGCACTACCACTGCTAACTGCTGCATTGCAACTTCTGATACTTATCCATTATTGAAATGGATTCTTTACCATCCCCATCTTCTCCCTGAAATGAGCAAACTTTGTTCTTCCTAGAGCCTTGGTGAGGATGTTTGCCACCTTTTCTCTTGTAGGAGTGTACCTCAACTGTACTGCCCCTCGTTGGACATAACCTCTGACAAAGTGACATTTGATATCAATGTGCTTCGACCGATCATGAAATACTGGATTCTCAGAGAGCTTGATGCAACTCTAATTATCACACATGATCCTAGTCGCTTCCATCCTTTTCTTGAATAGATTCACAAGCAACTTCCTCAGCCATATGGCTTCGCACGAAGCTGTGCTAGCTGCCATATATTCTGCTTCAGATGAGCTCAAAGCCATAGATTTCTGTTTCCTACTGCACCGAGAGGTCATTCCTGATCCAATGTTGAAATAGTACCTAGTTGTACTTTTCCAATATACTGAACTTCCAGCCCAATCTGCGTCAATGAACCCACTCAGCCTGATGTCATTGCCTTTGGTGTACAATATTCCATGCTCCACTGTTCCTTGTATATACCTGAGAACATGTTTGGCTGCTGCCCAGTGCGCCCTCTTAGGTTCTACCATGAACTGACTGAGGGTGTTGACAGCGTAACAAATGTCTGGCCTAGTATTGACCAGATACATCAGGGACCCTATGAGCTACCTATACAAGGTGGGATCAACATCTTTACCTTCTGATACATGAACCTTCTTCCAGTTGGTGATCATTGGAGTAGCCATAGGTCTACAGTCCTACATCCTGAATCTCTTCAAGATTTATGTAGCATATCTCCCTTGTCCTAGGAAGATCTCCCCCTTCTGCTGCCAAAATTCCAACCCCAGAAAACAATGCATGTGCCCCAAATCCTTCATGTCGAATTCTGTGGCTAGGTTCTTCTTGCAGTCTTTGATGAGCCTGGATGATCCTGTCAGCATATAACACTAGGATTAGAGGATCATTCTCTACAACTAGATAATAGATATTAGGGTTTGTGTCACTCTTAATGAACCCCATCTTCTGCAAGTAGCCATCAATTCGACCATACCATGCCCTAAGTGCCTGTTTTAGCCCATAAAAGGCTTTCTTTAATCTGCATACATGATATTTCTTCTCATGTGTCTCAAAACCTTCTGGTTGTTCGATGTATATTTCCTCTTCTATTACCCCATTCAAGAATGTTGTCTTGACATCCATATGATGAATCTCCCACCCCATCTGTGCTTCAAGAGATATCACAGTCCTAATAGAAGCATACCTGTCTACTAGGGCGAGGTTTCTCCATAGTCTATCCCTTCCTTTTGAACATACCCCTTAGCCACGAACCTAGCTTTGTAATTCTCCACACTGTCATTTGCAGCATATTTGACCTTGTAGATCCATCTCGAACCTACCACTGATCTATCTTGAGGCTTAGGTATCACTGATCTGTCCTGAGGCCTAGGTACCACTTCCCAGACATCATGGACCATTATAGAGTTGTATTCCTCCACCATAGCATCTACCCATACTTGACGCTGAACAACCTCCTGAAAACTAGAAGGTTCCCCAACCTGAGCTACTAAGCCCCGGTATCTGTCTGGCTGTCTTCGCTCCCTTTTACTATTCCTGGGTGCACCAATGAAGTCTTCTGCATCTCGTAGAATCTGTCGGAGTTCTCGGCTCGTTCTTCCACTGGTAGTAGGTACATCTATCAACTCTTCTTATTCTTGAGATTCCTCCTGTTTTGAAGCCTTGTCTTCAGGAGGATTTTTAGTACCAGTTTCCGCTGGTTGAAGTGGTCTCACCAACGAATCATCTTTCGACTGCTCCTCGGAAGGCATTTCTCAGGATTTTCTGAAAACTCTATCCTCCATGAACTTTACATCCTGCCAAACTACTACCTTCCTACTCCTTGGAAGATAGACTCGATATGCCTTAACATTCTCGCTATATCCCACAAGATATCCTTTCTCAGCAGTTTGATCTAATTTATTTCTCTTCTCTTCGGGTATACAACAATATGCTAAACTCCAAATATCCTGAAATGACTGACTTCACGTGTCTTCCCAGTGAAGACCTTCACCAGAGTGATTTTGCCCAATGCCTTGTGAGGAGTCCTGTTCTAGACATAAACTGTCATGCTACATGCTTTTGTCCACAGGAATTTAGGCATATCCTGATCATACAACATTTCCCTCGCTGCTTCCATAATAGTCCTGTTTCCTTTCTGCTACTCCATTCTGCTTTGGATTGTATGGAGCTGTCCACTCTCTTATGATGCCTTCCTTAGTGCATAAAATCGGTGAAGTCCTTGTCAACATACTCTCCACCATTGTCCGAGCGCAACACTTTTATCTTCTTTCCTATCAGATTCTCCACTAGAGCCTTGCACTCTTTGAATCGACTGAAAACCTCATCTTTGGTCTTCAGAGAGTAGATCCAAGTCTTCCTAGAATGGTCATCGATGAAGGTGACGAAGTATTCGACACCACTAAGAGCTTTTGTGGGCATCGGTCCATAGATGTCTGAGTGTATCAATCCTAGCACACTCTTCGCTCTATTGTTACTTCTGGAAAACGTAGCTTTGGCAGACTTGCCCAGGGCGCACCCTCTACATACATCATCTTGTTCAGTACTTAGTTCTGGAACTCTGATACTGTTTTCCTGAGAATTCTCTAAGCCCCATGGTGTAAATGTCCCATCCTCCTGTGCCATAGCTCATTCAAGTCTTTGTCTCCATTACTGCCTATCAGTGCAGTTGGTGATTCTAGCTATAACATGTACAACTTGTTACTTCTAATTCCAATCTGAGCCTTGTTTTTCCAACTTGGGTGTTTGACATATACTTTCTCCTTAATAAAGAAAACATCATAGCCCTTGTTTTGAAGTTGAGATACGGAAAGTAAGTTCATCCCCAATCCCGACACATGTAGCACATTGGTTGCTCGAAGTCGCTCTCCTGCTTTAGTTTGAAAAACTATGGTACCTTTTCCTACTGGAGTAAGCTTTTCCTTATTGCCCATGGTGATATGAAAATTCATTCTTTCTTCCCGATAATCTGAAAAACATTCTCAGATTCATGTCATATGCCAGGAAGCTCCACTGTCTATATACCAAACTGCCGAGGAGGCAAAACTTCCAAGGCAAGCGACTTCTTCTTCCAATCTGGAAGCTAACATCGAATATTCGTCCCTTGTGCATTCTTCTTAAAATCTGCGCGAGTCCCCTTGAGTGGATTCCTCTGCATCATACTCTTGACCCATAATCGATTTTCCTTTCTTGTTGTCAGAGCTCTGCTCTGATACCATGTGAAAATTTCTAAACTGAAATTCTATTACTGCAGAAACTAATTTATTTCACCTACTTATTATTCTCAATAAGTTATTTATGAAATTCCTTCAACAAATATTAAAACAATTTCTACTGCAGTTATCACACAATTACACAGAGAAAAATACATGCACAAGAATCAATCACATCAACACAATTATTTTTAGACAATTGTCCTCGGAAAAACCCAATGCGGGAAAACCTGTGCAGTAAATGAGGGCTTTATTAATCTTCAGTGGCAATTGCTTTTACAATGAAATATTTAATAGAGAAACTGAAAGAAAACACCTGAGACTTTCCCTCTGAGACCATATGACACTTTGGAGACCCTGCTCCCACTTCTGCATCACCCCTGCATCACTTTGATTGACCCAGTGTGGCTCTGAGTAGCTCTGCGTCCCTCTGCATCGACCTATGTAGGCCCTGCGTCTCTCTTTCTGCGTTGTCTTCCACTGCCCCTGCATCACCTCCTCCTCAATCACTGCCTGTTGTTGAAGCCCTCCTCTTCCTCCACCCTGCAACTCCCTCTGATATCGATCTCCTCTTCCTTGAGAATTGAATTTCCTTGAGATACTGAGTATCTGCTGGTGTATCTCCAAATGACCCTCAAGTCTTCTCTTATACTTTTCCTGTTGATGAATCAACAGCTGAGATTAAGTCCCTAATCAACGACTAAGATTAAAACAGACTTGATCCTCATCTCTTAGAAGCTTCTCATCCTTATCTTTATTAATACCCATTAATATTTTTATTTTCCTAAGTTTAGACTTAGGAACCCATTAAAAATATTAATTATTTTAATAACTCCTCATCTGAATGGAATTTCCTAAAACGATTTCTAGGTCTTGGAGATCTCGTGTGCCTTAGCCTCTCTCCAAATTTCAAGGCTGGAGCACATTTGATCCTACCAAAAATCAACAATTGGACCTCAGAGCCTCCATCTCTTGAGCATATTTTCCCTCTATGGTGGCTATCTGCTCGGAGTGATTAATTTTCATGATCTTTACCGCCTCATCATGTTTTTCTTTTATAGCTGGCAACCTGCTCTGAAATCTGATTTCCATGTCCTTTATTACTTTGTCATAAGTCACTTGAATCGAACTTATCTCTTCTTTATGACTTTCCTGCATGGAGGTTACTTGATCGAAGTGACTGTCCTTCACAATTTCTAGCTCCTCATCACGTTTTTCTAATTTGGTGTACAAGGTTCTCATATCCTTGGCGTGATCTGCTATCAATTTTTCTTGATTAAGTTCCATGTTTTTTTATCGACTGTGTTTAATTGAATTGCATGTCTTTAACCATTTTCTTTAATTCCTTGATTAGATGCTTATCATTTTCCCTTTCATTGTCGACACCAATTTGAAAACTCGTCCCTGCTTGCCCACTGTCGTGGATTCGTCTTGAAATGACACAAGTGGATTCATCATGAAAATGGTCACAAGCTCTGCAATAAGACACATTTTGATGTGGTGCATTTTCTAGAAATCTTTCTTTGATAATTGGGTCCTTTACAGGATCACTTTCATCTTTCTTAGGGGCACAAGGCGATCCCTTTTGATCTTCATATCTATCTATAAAATCAT
This sequence comes from Pinus taeda, assembly GCA_000404065.3. NCBI lineage: Eukaryota > Viridiplantae > Streptophyta > Pinopsida > Pinales > Pinaceae > Pinus > Pinus taeda. The sequence goes on along the minus strand of APFE031125702.1, from coordinate 21,225 downwards.
CGATGATGTCCTGTAAAGAATCAAAAGAATCACAAAGAAAATTGCAAAACCAATCTCTAGCATCACCTTCCAAGGAAAGGACAAAAAGTCACATCTTGACATCTTCATGATTATATCGTGCAGAGCCACACAATATTTTCATACAACGATCAAACCTTAAGAGATGAGTTCTAGCAGTGCGTGCATTATTACCCATGAAAGAAGGTAATTTGCTAATGGCATTTTCTGGAATATCATGAGGAACGTTAGTAAAATGACATGGTGCGAACAAGTCATTCATGATGACCTGCTTAAAGGGAAAAAAGAGGGGCCAAATGGATGCTAGAGAGAAAGAGCCTTCCTCAAGAAAATCAAGAGATCCATAAGAAGCAAGCTTCTAACAGAAATTCTTGTAAAAAATGAAAGAAGTGGAGTTGCCACTTGAACATGAATCTAGCTCTAAGATCCAAAAGGAAAAAACCGAAAGGTTAGTCAAGGAGAAGCAAATGGATATCAGGGAGGGCCCTTTGTCTGAGAAAAATAAATAAGTGCAGTCACCACCCAAACAAGAAACCAACTAGAATGTCCAAGTGTTGGTCGTTCAGATAGAGAAGATGAAATGATTAGTGAGAGGAAAAGAGATAAGGTGATGAAAAGATGAAGATATATAAGGAATGATGAGAGAACGAGAATATGATTAAGACGAATGTTGCAAAGCCAAGGTCCAATAAATTGGTCCCTGATAATGGCACCAAAAAATGTTGTCGCTCAAATTGTACAGGTATCGCGACAATGACTTAGGTTGGGCACCCAACCTCTCTGTTCTAGCTATCTCTCAACAACAAGCTATGGGGGATAGAACCTATGGAAATGAAATGATGGAGGACAAGTTGAGAAACAACTAGTTCGGGAGACACAGTTGAGTGGCCTAGCACTTGATTAAATTTAGCAAGAGTTTAAGGATAAAATTAAATGTATAGATTTGAGACCAGTGCGTTATGTAGTCAATACTCTTGCTTTATAAAATTAAGACCAAGTACCAGATGGACAACTATTAATTTGATGCTTTACTATCCTATATGAAATGCAATTCCTAAGACCTACATGAAATGTAAAGTTCTTCGTTAATTTTAATTAGATGCCTAATCTACATGTGACCTTCCGTTAACTATTTTGAAGCTGGGCTCTGAGGTAGGTTGTGAGAAGGAGGCCAATAGGAAGCAAGCAAGGACTTGATTAATGATATCTTCTATTAGGCTCTTATCACCTATTGCCTCCGGCGCTGCATAGACTGTGGCTTTGATGAATGCAAGGTTACCGTGTTAACCATCGAAGAGTTGCTAAGCCCCTTGTTGTCGCACAGAAGTGTCTAGGCACCACAACAACATTCAGATTGGGGGTTGTCACCCTCATCCCCAATCTCTCCGTTTAAGTTGTCTCCCTACAGCAGGCTAAGGGGGGTAGACCCTATGGAAAAATGGAATGAAGCAGAACTAGTTGGGAACCAACAAGTTCGGGAGACACAGTGAGGCGATCAAGTACTTGATTAAGAGTCAGCAAGACCTAAGGATTTGATTAGATTTTAAACAATTAATACCAGTGCCTTATGGAGTCAATGATCTTGCTATGGAAATGAAGACCAAGTAATCGATTAGCAACTGCTGCTTAGATGAATGACTATCTTATATGAAATGCAGATCATAAAACTAAATGTGAGATGCAGGAATCTTGGTTGTTTTTAGTTAAATGCCTAGTTAGATTTGTGAATCCTTCAATCCTTTCTATGTTCAGCCTGATTTCGTAGTAATTGGCAGAGAGAAGGTCAGGAGAAGCACACTAAGGTGTGATTAATGATACCTCTCCTGATATTCTAACATACCTGATGCCTTCGGCGCTGCAGAGAGCTGTGGCTCTGACCACTACAAGGTCACCATTTTAAGTACTATTAAAATAGGCTTCTCAAGAAAAGACGGATGGAGATCTATCTATCTATCGACCAAGCTTATGCTTGGAAGTAAATTTATCTATGCAAAGCTAACTTATATGCAAATGCACCGGAAGATGAGATGAAGCTAGACTCGAGGATGGGGAAACACTTGCATTGCTAAAGCCTTCAATTATCCAAATGAGATGTTTGCCTTCAATTATCCAAATAAGATGTTTGCTTTATTAGATGAAGACTTAAATGATAAACTCTTGAAGATATTACAATTAAAACACTAGCTTATTTCAAATCTTCTTGATACGATTTAGCTCAAAGAGAACAAAAAATACTTTGCAATTCGATATCAATGTCAATAAATGCTCGAAATATGCTTAGCTTGGGAAACAAAGATATACAATCTATTGTAATTCCACAACGAGATTCTTTAACAATCACTTGAAAACATTTGTAAAATGTCGAGCATTAAATAATCCAAGCAATGACGATAGATAGACGCAAGATATTCAATAGATGCACAATGTTCTAGCAATTAAATTTCTATAGATCCAAATACTTTAAACTAAAATGCTAAACAATTTTGATCCCAGATTTAAAAAATTATGCTTAGTGATCCAAATCTAGGAAAATTTTCCTATAGTTAACCTTTAGATATAAAAATTTAAGCACATTTAACTATAGAGAAATGAAAAATACTAATACCACAAAAATTTACCTTTAGATCTTACCTTAGCACAAAATACACCAAGAAAGAGTTCAAAATTTACAAATTTAGCTAGTCCTTTAGGAAATCTTTTTCAATGTGCTAAATAAGATTAAATGCGGCAAATGATTAATCAAGATTTTCTTTTAATGTGACCAAAGTAAATCAAAAGATTAAATATATTTAAAAAATTTTAATGAGCCAGAGGCCACATAAAAGATTTAAAATCTTTTAATGCTAAAAATTTACTTTTGATTTAAAAATTTAGGATGTCTTAGAGTCACATAAAATAAAATAAATGTGAAGCCCCTTTTAGCTTTTTAGGAATTTTTTAAAATTTTTAATGTTTTCAGATTTTGGGATTTTAGATAAAAATCATAAAAAAAGGGAATGAAAAAAAAAAGGAATAAAAACAAAATCGAAATTTATTGTTTTTTTGTTTTTTAAAGTCTTAATGAAATCTAACTAAAAACATGAAATTGAAAATATGTATCTAACCTAATGCAAGCATTAAAACATAACTTAAATCATACAAAGTCAAATAAAAAGAAAAAAGAAAAAGAAAAGAAAAGAGAAACCCATTTGTTGTTTGTTGTTGCAGGTCCGCAGGTGGGAGCTCGATGGCGGCAACGAGGGGATAGATGACTGCGTGAGATTTGAAGGTGAATGCCGCATACAGGAGGGTAGCAGTGAGGAATGAGGGGTATGGCAGCATGAGGAGCTCGAGCTTGAAGGTGCTGGACGAAGGAAGAGCTTGCTGCGGGTTAGACAGAGGGTGAAGAGGATCCACGCAGGCCAGATGGAAGATAAAACATGGAATGAGAAGAGGGTTGGCTAGAGCCGCAAGGGGAGCTAGGGTAGCAGAAAAATGGAGTGTGATGGCAAAAGGACAACGATGACAAGGAGCTACGGAGCGAGGGTTTGAGGAAGAGGGACGTGCAAAGATATGAGGAACAACGCAGATATAGCAGCAAGGAGGTGTTAGCAAGCTGCGGGCTTTGTGTGCAGGGAATGGAGTTGCGGGCTTACTATGGCAGCGTGGAGAGCGGATGAACGCAGTTGTATGTTGCAGGAATGCGTGGATCTATGGGTAGTGAATTGATGGAAAAGAGATGCCAGTTGAATGAGCGGTTGTGGTAAGGAACAAAAATGGAGCTGCGTACAGGTTTGAAAAGGCAACTATGGCAGTGGGGTCACACGGTAACACAGGTTTGGAGTAGCGTGAGGGCTTTAATAACTGCGGATTTAAGATGGACAGCGATGGAAGGGGTTTTAAAGCTTAAATGGAGCTGAAGCAACCATAGACAAACCTTTCTAGAAATTTCCAAAACAAATTTGGAGCACAAAAACAAACCCCAGGCAGCAGACAGAGAAAACTAGTAGCCAAATAACCCAATTTTTTTTTCTTCAGAAATCTCTGATTAAAATGTTGTACTTTTGCTTGAGATTCACCAGTCAAACCCCTTAAAAAAAATTAAATTTTTTTCCAGATTCAATAAAAATTTAAGAAACCCTTGGACTGCAAAATAATGCCCCTGCATAAGCTAGTTTTGAGGCCAGATCTTACCCTCCAAGGCCTAGATCTGGTTTCAAAATCAAATTTCACTTTCAGATCTACAACCTGTTCCTGAAAACACAAACATCTAGAACCCGAATATACAAAATAAATGAAACCCCAGAAACCCTAGTCAAAAAAGTTGAAAAAAATTACAGATCTATGCATGGGAACAACAAATCTACTAGATCTAGCGAGTGTGAGTCCAACTCCGCTCCTAGATCTGATAATCTAAGGCTCTTTAAAGCTAGATTTATCAATTTCGCATAGAAAAATTTTGAAAATTTTAATTTAAATGGAGGTTCTTCGCCCAAAACCCTTCATGCATCAACAATAAAATTTCTTATGATAAGCCCGAGATCCAATTAAGCTGGGCTCTTCAGAAAATACGAAGCGGGAGTTGGCTGGTCCAACTGAAAACTTCCCTGAACGTCCAATGATCCTAAAAATCAAGAATTTCCTACACAACTCAATTCGGCCATTAACATAAAACGAGAAAACGATAATAAAATTCAGATTTAATAGAGATACTTGCTATTATATTCAAAATTTAAATTACCATTCAAACCCCAGTGATTGAGCAAGATACCTGTGCTCAAATCACTCTTCAGAAAGTTATCATCAATGGCTAAAAGGAAATCTATGCATGAAAATAACACATCTTACAACATTTCCACGAAGAGTAACACCAACAGAAATTAACCCCAAAGTCTTTCTTTATTACTCTTAAAAAAAAAAGATTACAAGAGAGCTTTCACTTAGCACACAACTCAAAGATCAAATGATCTCAACTGTCAACTGACCTCCTAATTAAAGATAAATATTCCAATAGCTAGTTCAAGTGATCTTTGTCAAAGTAATCTCGACCGTTGATGAAGATCAAAATTTCTTTTAATCTCATCCGTTGAAATTTTAAATATTGAGGAAATTTCAAAATTTTCAATTAAATGTATCTTAATTAATTCAAAAATAAAATTTATGAATTAATTTCCTCAAAATTTTGACTTTGACCTAACCTTAGGGACCAAAGGCATAAAATTTAGCAAAATAATCAATTAACCTTAGTCCCTGGACCTCTTAAAATTTATTTTTTAAAGGACCCACAAATTTTGCCTTTGGAAAATTTAAATTTATCTAGGACCTATAATTAATTAAATTTCTGGCTTAGTATTTTAATTAATTTTGTCCAGAAAATTTAATTAATTAACCTATGAGGGGATAAATTATTTTTGTAACCCTCAAGACACTTTACATCATGATTTTTTACATCTCAAGGGGGAAAACCCATATGAAATAGACCCTCACAGACTACCCATTTCTGTGACACAAATATAATCCAACAGACTAAGCAATTTGTAATAAAATAACCTAACCAGATGGTTAGGATTATTCCCAAATCACTTTTACACAGACTCAATCTATAGTACTAGGACTCGCCTAAGATCCTGGTGACAAAATTCATTCCGGCTTTGGGGTAAGGCTGAAGAAAAACTCTGCTGACCATCTGAGAATGGATTGGTGAGACAAAAAACCTCCCAAAATGTAGTTTGTTACCAAAAAAATAGGTTTACCTAGGCAATTACATACATGACACAGATCTGCTGAGATTATTTATATCACATATATGCAGAATGGGCTAACATTATAACATGACAATCAGGCTGATGATGATAGGTGGACCATGCGGACACATCGATCAGTTGTTATCCCTTTTGCGAAAAAAGAGAGTGTATTGCTATGGGTTGTTGACATGTAGTGGTCAACATCTGGGTCTACTTGGGGACACGTTGCTACACTGTAGGAATGTGAGAATATAGAATCTGCATCTATGCAACACGCAATATAACCTAAGTAGCGCCCATTCAAATATCATCATATAACATTAAGCACATGAAAGATATAAGCTCTTCATTTATTAACTATTTAGTAACATGAAAAGTAAATCTAATCATAAAACAAAAATGAAATGCTGAAATAACAAGGTGTAGGGTTAGAAATACAATACAGAGGACGCCCCATGGCATCAAATGTTATCTTTGGAGAATAGCTTGAGCATTTGGCCATTTGCAGGTAAGTCAAGTGGTTCGCCATCCAATCTGCTCAAGTGGAATGAATTTGGCCCAACAATGTCTTGGATAATTTATGGTCCTAGCCACAAACTGTCAAACTTCTTATGTTTTCCTGGTTTTTCATTTTTGCGATCCCAAAGGAGTACCATATCTCCAACCTGCAAAGATACAGATCAAGATGATTTATCAAAGCTTTTCTTAATGTTAGATTGACTTTTACATATATTATTAAAAGTTGTCCTACGAGTTTCATCCAACTCCACAATCTGATCAATTCTATTTTGAACAACATCTTTATTAGTGGAAAAATGTTGAAGGATTTGATAAGCTGGCAATTTCAGGTGCACAGGTAAGGTTACATCCAAGCCATAAACTAATTCAAAGGGACTTTTACTAATAGCTTTATTTTTAGCAATCCTATCTGCCCATAAAGCATACTTGATTTTGCTATCCCAAGATCACTTATTATTTCCTACTATCTTCTTGATAATGGTTATGATATTTTATTACTTGATTCAGCAAGTCCATTACCCTGAGGAAAGAAATTTGATGAATGAGATAAGATAATGCCATACTTAAAACAAAAAGATGAAAATTCTGAAGAACTAAAAGCCTTGGCATTATCAGTAGTGATCTTAGCAGGGACACCAAATCGAGTAAAGATATTATTTTCAATGAAATCCATAATGACCTTTTCAGTGGCATTCTTAGAAGGGATGGCTTCAACCCATTTAGTGAAATAATCGGTAGCAATCAAAATCCATGAGTAGTCATTGCTAGAATTTTCATGAAACTTCCCAATGAAGTCCAAATCCCAATGCTGAAAAGGTGCCTCCACAACAAAGGGTTGTAAGGGCAGGGCAGCAAGCTTCTGTTTCCCAGTGAACAGTTGGTAGGCTTGACAACATCTAACAAACTTATGCACATCAGAAAAAATCGAAGGCCAATAATAACTAGCTCTCAGAATTTTGTGGGCAGTAGTTCTAGCAGCATAATGACCACCAGAAAACCCCAAATGAAACTCAGGAACTAACTTCTTGGACTCAATTTTGTCAACACACCTAAGTATTATTCCCTCAAGATTCCTCCATCCAAGGCCATCCTTCATGAGGCAATACTTAGTGGCTTTTAATCTAAAAGCCCTTCTCTTATGAGCGACTAAATGGTTAGGACATGTAAGATTTAACAGGTAATAAATAATGTCCTTGTACCACTCATGCTCTCCTAATCTTTGCAGCTTAGGTGAAGATGGATCGTTAAGATAAATCAAACCAAGAGCTTTTTCATTACCTTCGGTCATCATTTGAGCCAAGCTTTGGCCTTTGACTCACTTGGTGGGTCTAATCTCTAAATCATATTCTTGTATTTTAGTAACCCACCTAGCACGAGTCCCTAAGCAATCAGTTTGAGTTAATATATCTTTAACTGCAGAATGTGGGACAAAAGCAATGATTTTGGAATAACCCACATAAGTCTTGAAATGCTTAAGAGATTTGACTAAGGCATAGGCTTGCTTTTCCATGGTATTGTATTTTAACTCAGAATTTTAAAGCGCTCTACTCATGAAAGCAATAGGATGCTCGCGACCATCATTATTTTTCTACAATAAGACACCAACAATGGTATCTTCAGAAGCGAAAGAGAAAATCATGAAATCCTTAGAGCAATTAGGACTAACTAAAACAAGGGCTTTTGCAATAGCACCTTTGATTTCCTGAAAAGCCTTTTTGCCATCTTATTTCCATACAAATTTTACATCTTTTTTCAGAAGACTTTGAATAAACTTAGCTACTTCTGCGTAATTTGGAATAAATCTTCTAAGAAAATTTGTTTTTCCAAGAAAAAACTGAAGGGATTTAAGATTATGGGGGAGAGGAATCTTTTTGATTGCCTCAACTCTTTCTGGATCAATCTTGATTCCATCTTTAGAAATGATGTGACCAAGTAATTTCCCTTCAGTTACTCCAAAAATAGACTTAGCTGGGTTTAAGGAAATCCCCTACTCTCTACATTTATCAAAAACTTGCCTAAGATGACTTATATGACTAATACCATGCTTAGAAAAAACAGTAAGATCATGCTGATAAATTTCAATAAACTTCCCAATTAAACCCTTGAAGGCATAATCCATAGCCCTTTGAAACGTAGCCCCAACATTGGTTAATCCAAACGACATTCTAATATATTCGAAAGCACCCCATGGTGTGGTGAATGTAGTTTTGTGACGATCCTCCTTCTTAACCCATACCTGATTATATCCAAAAAAACTATCTAGCAATGACATCATTCCAGAACCAGTTACTCTTTGCAACATAGTATCCATGTTCAGCAAAGGGTAATTATCTTTCTTACATGCTAGATTAAGGTTTCGAAAATCGCCACAAAGTCTTATTGTACCATTCTTTTTCTTAACAATCACCACGTTGGAACACCATGTTGAATGCCTCGTTTGATCAATAATTCCTGCTGCAAGTATCTTTGAAAGCTCCTTTTGAACCAAAGGGGCTAACTTAGGATATATCTACCTAAGCTTTTGATGAAAGGGTTTAGCATTTTCATCTTTCAAAGGGATAGTGTGCTCCATGACATCTTCCCTATAACCTTTTAATTCATCATAAGAAAATGCTAAAACATCCTGATATTCACGAAGTAAATTGGTTAGCTTTTTTCTTTCTTCAACATTAGTACCCTTGCCAATTTTGATAATCTTTGGATCCCTAGAAGTACCAATGTTTACCTCGATGTATTCGCCTAGATCCATTTTATTTTCCTCTTTCATCTTTGTGGCGTCATGCCGATCAAAAGCTGTTCTAAAGAAACCACATTCCTAAGAGTAGGATTTATGATATCTTCATGATCATCAGATCCAAACTCCTTAGAATCTATCCAAAAATTTTCAAACTCATCCAAATTATCAAGAAAACGAATCACTTGTTTCTCGTCATCAGAGATTTTCCAATGCTCCAAGTTATCTGGAACAAAAGGCCTAAATATAACTTCCATTTTTATCTTATCCTTAATCAGCCCATCAGATAACAACAAAGTAGAAGCAGCTATAGCAAGCTCATTTGCCGAACTATTCTGCTCTCTTGGGATAGCCTCAAAGTCAAGGGCATCAAAGTATTCCATAGTATCCCATACAGCATTTCGATAATTCTTTAACCTTTGATTTTTACATGTAAATTTATTTTTAATTTGCATAATTATTAAGTCAGAATCCACCTTGATACTAAACAACTTAACTCTTAAAGCCTTTTCCAACTCAAGACCCAACAACAAAGCTTCATATTCAGCAACATTGTTGGTTGCTTCACATTCCAACCGGTAGGCAAACTTGAAATATGACCAAAAGGTGATTTTAATACTACTTCTGCACCTTTACTGTGCTTAGACGATGCACCATCAAAATACATGTACCAAACTTTATCCTTGAGATCCCCAATCTTTTTATCAACCTTATCATCGGGAAGAACTATGGAATTAGACAAGATAGCATAATTCCCAATGTCAGATTGTTCTTTAATTATCTCATTATGAGGTCGCTTAGGATCATCAACATGGAATCTTCTCTCAAGCTCTCTATTGTCTCACAAAACCATCACCTCTAGAAGAAGGAGTCATAGCATATGACCAATTAATTTGAATACTCCCTCCTAGATTAGAGGCCCAATTTCTAGATAAAAGCATACCCCAAGCATCAGGCACATCAACAACAACAATGTCCATAACAATCATAATGTCAAGGTAAACTAATAAATGAACCTGTAAATACTTGATCAAACCGTGAACTTCAATCTTCTTAGAATCCATGGCACATATATTGTAGTAAGGTCTGGAAACTCTTAAATTAAGCTATTCCATGACCCTCTTGGTCATGACACAAGCTGACGCATCATAATCCAACATGCAATTATTCAATTTATATCCATTAACCATCAAAGTAATAAAGAAAGGCTGATAATCCTTGTTATCTGAATCTAAACTTTGCAAATATATAGGAGCATCCTGATAATCAACCTCTGGTGCCTTCTGTTGAGAAACATTCACTTGAGGAGCTTCAATAGCTTTTAGTAACTTAGCCCTTTGGGAAGGAATCTTCACAATCTCGGCGACAGGAACGCAGTTTTTTGCATTATTAAACCAACTTCCCAAATCGACATCTAATCTAGAGTTTGAACCTGGGTTAAAAATTCGAGGGGGAATTTGATTCCCACTTTGATCTTTATCCCTTCTTTGATAAGTTAAACCCTTATCTTTAGCAATTTCCATGATTTGCTTTGGAGAAGGCTTTTCACCATATAATTTAACCATCATATCATCTTGTTTCTCAAAATTATTTATACTAAAAGCTGATGTGGGAGGTCCATCCAGTCTTTCATAGAAAAAGAAACTCTCTACCCAGTACATTTATTTGATTACCTGCCCTAAACATTCCATTATCAAAAATCCTTCTAACTATGGGGCAAGTAGCCTCCTCATGAAGAGCATCACAAGCCCAACAATAAGGTGGGGCATCATTGACCAAATCAGTATGTTCAAGCGGATTAGGTGATCTCTGCTCATTAGATTGACCTTTCTTCTGCCAATTGTTATTTCGATTATTATTATTATTATTTCTAGGCTGGAAATTTTGCGTTTGAGCTCTTTCCATTTGAACCAACCTATTTTGCAAAGTAATTATTTCCTTAGCATGGTTAGAGGTTAATTTTGTTTGGTTAATCTCCATGCTTTCAATTTTTTGTAGTAATTTCTGAACAAGGTCGTTATCAGATTCTTGAACCTCTTTTCCTTTAGGTTCTTTCAATTTCATTGAAACCCTATCAAAACCTAGGATTTCAGACTTCCCAGATGTTGCCTTCTCTTTTTCGAGCTCTACCACTAAAGCTTGAAAATCCCTATAATCAGGAAGCTTAGCACGTCTTAACTCGTAAGAGGACTTAGGGCTAAAGGCATCAATATAAAAGTCCCGAAGAGATTTATTAGTAGGTTTATAATCTTGAGGTAATTCCTTAATAATATCATTGAACCTCTTGTTAAATTCTTCTGCGGTCTCATTTTCTCTCTTTTTAATGATATTGATAGCTTTTACGAGATGCCTCCCTTCTCTCTTATCTCCATACTTTTCCTTAAAGGCATTAACAATCGATTGCAAAGAATCAAATGAATTCTGAGGCTTTTCCGTAAACCAATCTAAAGCATCCCCCTCCAAGGTAAGAACAAAGAGGGTCATTTTTACATCTTCATCATTAAATTAATAGCCTTTGCATACTTACCTAGCCATGAACTAAAAGATTTTAGATGAGAGTTAGCACTAACTGCATTATTGCCCTGAAAGAGAGGTATTTTATCCATCCCATGTTTTGGAATATCATTGGGATAACCTTGAATGTTAGCCAAGTTACAAGGGGTAAATATGTCCATGATGTTGTGCTCAACCGGGTCAGTAAAAAGTAAACGGATATCACAGAGGGCTTCCTGTCCAAGATTAACAAGAAGGGTATGAGAAGAGAGTTTGTGTAATCGTACTCTGAGAGCCCTTTTAGGATCAGGAGCAGGATTAACCAAACTACTTGGATGTCTTCTAGTATACACTCTTGCAGAAGATATATGAAGTGGAGTCACCACTCGGACAAAAGGTCTAACTCAGAATAACCTGAAAGCAAGGAACCAAGGACAAGGAACTTATCATGGCAAGAGACAAAAGGATGAGAAGAAAGAAATGAGATGAATGTCAAAGAAACCAAGGACAGTGAAAACTCTATCCCCGGTAACAGCACCAAAAAATGTTGTCGCACAGAAATGTCTAGGCACCACAACAACGCTCAGATTGGGGGTTGTCACCCTGATCCCCAATCTCTTCGTTTAATTTATCTCCCTACAGCAGGCTACGGGGGTAGACCCTATGGAAAAATGGAATGAAGCAGAACTAGTTGGGAACCAACCAGTTCGGGAGACACAACAAGACGATCAAGTACTTGATTAAGATTCGGCAAAACCTAGGATTTGATTAGATTTTAAATGATTAATACCAGTGCCTTATGGAGTCAACGATCTTGCTAGGGAAACGAAGACCAAGTAATCGATTAGCAACTGCTACTTAGATGAATGACTATCTTATATGAAATGTAGATCCTAAAACAAAATGTGAGATGCAAGAATCTTGGTTGTTTTTAATTAAATGCTTAGTTAAATTTGTGAATCCTTCAATCCTTTCTATGTTGAGCTTGATTTCGTAGTAATTGGCAGAGAGAAGGTCAGGAGAAGCACACTAAGGTGTGATTAACGATACCTCTCCTGATCTTTTAACATACCCGGTGCCTTCGGCGCTGCAGAGAGCTGTGGGTTTGACGACTGTAAGGTCACCATTTTAAGTACTATTAAAACAGGCTTCTCAAGAAAAGACGGATGGAGATCTATCTGTCTATCAACCAAGCTTATGCTTGGAAGTAATTTTTATCTATGCAAAGCTAACTTATATGCAAATGCATCGGAAGATGAGATGAAGCTAGACTTGAGGATGGGGAAACACTTGTGTTGCTCAAGCCTTCAATTATCCAAATGAGATGTTCGCTTTATTAGATGAAGACTTAAATGATAAACTCTTGAAGATATTACAATTAAAACACTAGCTTATATCAAATCTTCTTGATACAATTTAGCTCAAAGAGAACAAAAACTACTTTGCAATTCGATATCAATGTCAACAAATGCTCTAAGTATGCTTAGCTTGGGAAACAAAGATATACAATCTATTGTAATTCCACAAAGAGATTCTTTAACAATCACTTGAAAACATTTGTAAAATGTCGAGCATTAAATAATCCAAGAGATGACAATAGATAGATGCAAGATATTCAATAGATGCACAATGTTCTAGCAATTAAATTTCTAGAGACCCAAATACTTTAAACAACCACAAAATTTAAAATGCTAACCAATTTCGATCCTAGATTTAAAAAATTATGCTTAGCGACCCAAATCTAGGAAAATTTTCCTATAGTTAACCTTTAGATATAAAAATTTAAGCACATTTAACTATAGAGAAATGAAAAATACTAATACCACAAAAATTTACCTTTAGATCTTACCTTAGCACAAAAGACACCAAGAAAGAGTTAAAAATTTACAAATTTAGCTAGTCCTTTAGGAAATCTTTTTCAATGTGCTAAATAAGATTAAGTGCGGTAAATGATTAATCAGGATTTTCTTTTAATGTGACCAAAGTAAATCAAAAGATTAAATATATTTTAAATTTTTAATGGGCCAAAGGCCACATAAAAATTTAAAATCTTTTAACGCTAAAAATTTACTTTTGACTTAAAAATTTAGGATGTCTCAAAGTCACATAAAATAAAATAAATGTGAAGCCCCTTTTAGCTTTTAGGAGTTTTTTTAATTTTTTAATGGTTTTAGATTTTAGATTTTAAATGTTTTTAGATTTTGGGATTTTAGATAAAAATCATAAAAAAAAGGAATGAAAAAAAAAGGAGTTAAAACAAAATCAAAATTTATCGTTTTTTTTTTGTTTATTAAAGTCTTAACGAAATCTAACTAAAGACATGAAATTGAAAATATATATATCTAACCTAACGCAAGCATTAAAACCTAACTTAAATCATACAAAGTCAAATAAAAAGAAAGAAAAAGAAAGGAAAAGAGAAACCCATTTGTTGTTTGCTGTTGCAGGTTCGCAGGTGGGAGCTCGATGGCGGTAGCGAGGGGATAGATGACTGCATGAGATTTGAAGGTGAATGCCACGTATAGGAGGGTAGCAGTGAGGAACATGGGGTATGGCAGCGTGAGGAGCTCAGGCTTGAACGAGTTGGACAGAGGAAGAGCTTGTTGTGGGTTAGACAGAGGGTGAAGAGGAGCCACACAGGCCAGATGGAAGATAAAACGTGGAATGATAAGAGGGCTAGCTGGAGCTGCAAGGGGAGCTCGGGTAGTAGAAAAATGGAGTACAATGGAAAAAGGACGACGATGACAAGGAGCTGCGGAGCGAGGGTTTGAGGAAGAGGGGCGCGAAGAGATAGGAGGAGCAACACAGATATAGCAACGAGGAGGTGTTAGCAATCTATGGGCTTACTATGGCAGCGTGGAGAGCGGATGAAAACAGTTGTATTTGGCAGGAATGCGTCGATCTATGGGCAACGAATTGATGGAAAAGAGCTGCAAGTTGAATGAGCGGTTGCGGTAAGGAACAAAAATGGAGCTGCGTATAGGTTTGAAAAGGAAGCTATGGCAGTGGGGTCACACGATAACGCAGGTTTGGAGCAGCGTGAGGGCTCTAATAACTACGGATTTAAGATGGACAATGATGGAAGGGGTTGCAAAGCTTAAATGGAGTTGGAGCAACCACAGACAAACCTTCCCAGAAATTTCGAAAAAAAATTTGGAGCACGAAATCAAACCCGAGGCAGCAAACAGAAAAAACTGGTAGCCAAATAACCCAACAAGATTTTCCAGAAATCTCTAATTAAAATGTTGTACTTCTGCTTGAGATTCACCAGTCAAACCCCTTAAAAAAAATTAAATTTTTTTCCAGATTCAATAAAAATTTAAGAAACCCTTGGACTGCAAAATAATGCCCCTACATAAGCTGGTTTTGAAGCCAGATCTTACCCTCCAGGGCCTAGATCTAGCTTTAAAATCAAACTTCACTTTCAGATCTACACCCTGTTATTGAAAACACAAACATCCAGAACCCGAATATACAAAAATAAATGAAACCCCAGAAACTCTAGTCAAAAAAGTTAAAAAAAAATTATAGATCTATGCACAGGAACAACAGATCTACCAGATCTGGCGACTGTGAGTCCAATTCCACTCTCAGATCTGATAACCTAAGACTCTTTAAAGTTAGATTTATCAGTTTAGCATAGAAAAATTTTGAAAATTTTAATTTAAATGGAGGTGCTTCGCCCAAAACCCTTCATGCATCAACAATAAAATTTCTTATGATAAGCCCAGGATCCAATTAAGCTGGGCTCTTCAGAAAATACAAATTGGGAGTTGACTGGTCCAGCTAAGAACTTCCCTGAACGCCCGATAATCCTAAAAATCAAGAATTTCCTGTACAACTCAATTCGACTATTAACGTAGAGAGAGAAAACAATAATAAAATTCAGATTTAATAAAGATACCTGCTATTATATTCAAAATTTAAATTACCATTCAAACCCCACTGATTGAGCAAGATACTTGTGCTCAAATCACTCTTCAGAAAGCTATCATCAATGGCTAAAAGGAAATCTATGCATTAAAATAACAAATCTTACAGCATTTCCACGAAGAGTAACACCATCAGAAATTAACCTCAAAGCCTTTTTTTATTGCTCATAAAAAAAAAAATTACAAGAGAGCTTTCACTTAGCACACGACTCAAAGATCAAATGATCTCAATTGTCAACTGACGTCCTATTTAAAGATAAATCTTCCAACGGCTAGTTCAAGTGATCCTTGTCAAAGTAATCTCCACCGTTGATGAGGATCAAAATTTCTTTTAATCTCATTCGTCGAAATTTTAAGTATTGAGGAAATTTCGAATTTTTTAATTAAATGTATTTTAATTAATTCAAAAAATAATTTTTTGAATTAATTTCCTCAAAATTTTGACTTTGACTTAACCCCAGGGACAAAAGGCATAAAATTTAGCAAAATAATAAATTAACCTTAGTCCCTGGACCTCTTGAATTTTTTTTTAAAGGACCCACAAATTTTTCCTTTGGAAAATTTAAATTTATTTAGGACCTATAATTAATTAAATTTCCGGCTTAGGATTTTAATTAATTTTTTCCAGAAATTTTAATTAACTAACCTATGAGGGGAGAAATTATTTTTCTAACCCTCAAGACACTTTACATCATAATTTTTTACATTTTTTACATCTCAAGGGGGAAATCCCATATGAAATAGACCCTCACAGACTACCCATTTCTGCGACACAAATATAATCTAACAGACTAAGTAGTTTGTAATAAAATAACGTAACCAAATGGTTAAGATTATTCCCAAACCACTTTTACACATACTTGATCTATAGTACTAGGACTTGCCTAAGATCCTAGTGACAAAATTCATTTCGGCTTTGGGGTAAGGTTGAAGGAAAACTCTGCTGACCATCCGAGAATGGATCGGTGAGACAAAAAACCTCCCAGAATGTAGATCGTTACCAGAAAAATAGGTTTACCTAGGCAATTACATACATGACACAGATCTGCTGAGATTATTTACATCACATATATGCAGAATGGGTTTACATTATAACATGACAATCAGGCTAATGATGATAGGTGGACAACATGAACACATCGATCAAGTGCTATCCCTTTTGCGAAAAAAGGGGGTGTACTGCTATGGGTCGTTGACATGTAGTGGTCAACACCCCTCAAGCTAGATGAGAAAGGTTGTCCTAAAGATCTATCAACCAAGCTTATGTTTGAAGGTAAATTTTTAGATGCAAGACTAGCTTAGGATGATATACAAGGTGAAATGAGTGAATGATTCCTAAGGTGACATTGTTAATGTTTTGAGTATTTTAATTATGGTTAATCTTGAGTTATATCGACAAGTACTTATTAACGATATTCAAAAGACAATCTCAACCACAGAAATAAATGCCAAATGCAAATAAGAGATACAATTAGCCAACAATTTAGAAGGGAGATTGCAAGTATTCTTAGCCAATGCTCTTCAACAATTATATAGATGACAAATGTTGTTTACTAATTAGCCAAGATCCACAATATACTTAAATCAAATGGCAGGAAAGAAAACTAGATTATTTATCTATTTACAACAATTATCCAAGAAATGATATGTCAATGACAATTATCCAAAAAGAAGCAATGAGTTTTGCAAGTGCTCTTAGCCTACTTCAACACAATATGCCAATGTTAAGGATATCTTCAATTCTCAATTAAGTACTTTAAAAATATGACAGTATAATCAACTATGTAAGTGTCATCCACCACCTATGTATAGTGTATATGGGAGAAAAAATTTCTCCCAAATGGTTCTGAGCCAGCAGCCCCTTGCAGCCCCTAGATAGCTCGATGTGCCACTTTTCCCCCCACCTGAGCCAGCCATGTGGTCCCTCGACCATCTGTAATGAGTGTATGTTTAAAGGTGGGCCTCACGACCCCAAAGGTATGGCTTTTCATTAGTATAGTTTAGTAGTTTTCCTTACTTGTCATGGGCACTTTTAGGCATGAATTGGTGTAGGGATTTGGCAGAAAGAGTGGGTTATGTTTTGTATTCTTGTCTCCATTACATGATTTTGTGGTTACCCTTATATCCTAGTCTAGTGGGATCTCCTTTACTAGCCATTAACATTAGGGTAGGCACTACATTGGAAATCTCAATTTTGGTTGCATGGTCCCTCTTCCTGGCACCACCTAAATTACCCCTTTCCACTTATTTGAGACCCATTCATCTCTTTTCCGTCCAGGTCCACATAGGGTTAGTCTCCCCCTCCCCTTGTCCACACCTTGGGTCGGGCTTGGAATGATGCCCCAGAGGTCGATGCAGCTAAAAAGAAAATAAAAAGCATAATTTGGCCACTCTCAATAGGAAATGTACCACAAAATGCAAAAGATAGCCGGGACATCCAAATTTAACATGTGGGCAAAAGCTAAACATGAGCTCCACCCCTTATTCACAACCATCACCTAGGTTCCTATGGGCCCTAAATGAGCCCCCTCCATCATTAAGGAACCAATGATTGTCCCAACCGCTGGTGGGCGATGAACTCCCCCACCTCAAAGGGGGTATCCACTACTACATATTACACATCATGCTCTCTATCCCCTGGAGCCCCGAGTAGTTATGAAAAAAATAAGTCAAAGGCTAAAGGAATATGAAAAAGGGTGGAAAAGTAAAGGCTAGGGTAACTCATGTACCACGATTTGCTCCCTCCTACACTCATATACCTAGGTGTGGGCTTCCATTGTTATAGCTACCCAATGTACCTTGACATGTGGTCTGGATGATTCCCCTGATTCCCACTCCATTCCATCATTATATCATTTGCCACCTACCTCTTAAAGGATGTACTATGGACATGCCACCCACTTTAGAGGTTGAAACCACCTAATAGGGTCCTTGGTTAACCCCCTTTTGAGCTTGGAGACACTTGTACTTACCAAAACCCAATATGGAAGGGCATGCCACCATGAAGTGCCCCATTGATCCCATAACTTGTAAGCATTATTACTTGATTATTTTAAAGATTTGTTGTATTGGAAGGCAAGGGGGCGCATTGGATCTTATGCAGGATTGTAGGTGGGTCTTCATTTAGGGCTTGGTCTCCCTATACGGGGTTCTAGCTCTCCATAGGGCCACATTGGCACTTGTAGGGTGAGTGTTGAGAGCCATGGGTCTCCACCATAGCAGATACTACTTCTTGGATCCCCAACAATGTTCATTGGTTGTTCGTGTCCCACCTTTGGGATGAGGATGATGTACCTGGTCCACCATGCCCAACCGGCTCCACAGTTGCACCATATACTTGGCTCCAGAATGCCTCTGCTGCAAATGGAGGGTTTATGTCATCACTATAGCCCTTACAGATGGTTTACAGGCATATTTGATCCATTTGGAGGTCCACGAGGTTGTCCTTGTGCCCCCACACCCACTTGGGAGCACCATAGGTTCTTGATTGGATAACAAGGGGCCAACCCCTTGTCCACTATGTTTGGAGTCATTTTCTTCATCATGACACCCCTTGGACTTCATCAGGCTTCCTTAAAGGCCCAACAACATCACGTTGTTGATCATTCAACTCCCTTGAGAGGCTTATATTTACATTATTGAGCTATTTGTTGGGCTTCTCACCAAATGTTATTGTTATTTTGCACATTATTTTATTCTAGGGGCTAAATTAGGCCAAAATTAGCCAAATTGAATTCATTAGACATTATATAAATAGATGAAAAGTGATTCATTTTTCTCATCATCACTTGGATTGATCATATTCTCTTGAGAGATTTTTGCTATTCTCTTTGGAGGACGAATTTGGATGGATGGATGAATTTTGATGTTTGGATATCTTCGTTTTTGTCTTGGAGCTTCTATATGCTGAGGACACGAGACATGTGTTTTGTTCCCCATACGACATATTGACATAACATTATTGGCAACTCCATTAGAAGAACGAAGCCCTAGTTCTTCATTGAACCTCAATGTCAATGCTTGTAGGGTGAAGCAAGCATTTGTTAAGGCAATTTTAGTTCACCCTGGTGATTCCCATGATATCAATATATAAAGATCAATGGCTTCTAAAAAGATTCATGAGCGGTTTCTTCCTTTGGATATCACATGGGTTCCAGGATACCCAAATGGCCTGGATTGGAAGTTCATGCAAAACATGCCACAATTCAAGGGTCATCCATCCACAACAATTGACCACAAACTAAAACTTATCAAGCATGCTTCTGAGGTTAATATGACTCATCTAGACAAACTCATAGATTTATTTATTGCCTCTATTGAATACAAGCACCGAGGTTGGCTTGACTCGTGTGAGCCAGAAAGCATTTCATCTTTTATCTAATTAATCAATAGATTCATAGAGTATAAGGGACCAAAATTCCAATCTAATGAAGCTGCTTGTGAGAGCCTAGAGGAAGCCCTCCGAAGGGAAGGCCTCATTAGTGGGCAAAAGCCAAACATGAGTTCTACCCCTTATTCATGACCATTAGCCTGGTTCCTATGGGCCCTAGATGAGCCCCCCCAATCATTAAGGAACCCATGATTGTTCCGACCCTTGGTGGGCAATGAACTACTCCACCTCAAAGGGGTTATCCACTGCTACATATTACACATAATGCTCTCTGTTCCTTGGAGCCCTGAGCAATTATGAAGAAAAATCAATCAAAGGCAAAATACATATGAAGAAGGGTGGAAAGAAAAAGGTCGGGGTAACTCATGTACCATGATTTTCTCCCTCCTACACTCATATACCCAGTTGTGGGCTTCCCTTGTTATATCTACCCAATGTACCTTGACATGTGGTCTGGATGATTCCCCTGATCCCCACTTGATTCCATCATTCTATCATTTGCCACCTGCCTCTTTAAGGATGTACTATGGACATGTCACCCCCTTTAGAGGTTGAAACCACCTAATAGGGTCCTTGGTTAACCCCCTTTTGAGCTTGGAGACACTTGTACTTGCCAAAACCCAATATGGAAGGGCATGCCACCATGAAGTGCCCCATTGATCCCATACCTTGTAAGCATTATTACTTGATTATTTTAATGATTTGTTGTATTGGAAGGCAAGGGGGCGCATTGGATCTTATGCAGGATTGTAGGTGGGTCTTCATTTAGGGCTTGGTCTCCCTATACGGGGTTCTAGCTCTCCATAGGACCACATTAGCACTTGTAGGGTGAGTGTTGCGAGCAATGTTGCAGGAATCGCCCCCCCCCCCGGATCCCAAGCCTGAAGCGCGCCACCGAGGCGAAGCGTCCACGAAGCGCTGTCCGAAGCGCGATTCCAAAATTAGGTGGCGCGATTCCTTGAAAAAATGGCGATTCCTGCCATATTGGGTTGCGGCCGCCCGGAAGCGCGATTCCTCCGGCGCTTCGGGCATGGGGTGGCGCCACGCAACCTGCCCGGAAGCGCACGCCACCCGCACGCCACCTAGGCGCCACCCGAACGCCACTGCGCGGACTGCATTTTTTTTTAATTTTTTTTAAAAAATAAGCTAACTAAAGTTTAGGGGGTGGGTTGGGGGTGGGTTAGGGGTGCGTTAGGGTGAGTTTAGAAAACAATAAAGCCCCCATTCTCTTCTCATTTTCTCACTTTGAGTTTATGAGAGTTGGAGAAGAGAAGAGAGGAGAGGAGAAGAGAAGAGAGGAAAGGAGAGGAGAAGAGAGGAGAGCTTGGAGGAGTGAAGAAGGAGGAGCTAGGAGAAGGAGGAGGAGCTTGGAGCAAGAGCTTGGAGGACTTCATCTACAAGAACTAAAGAGGTAAG